>JACEII010000017.1:3328446-3363950 GCA_014332785.1 Antheraea mylitta | reverse complement strand
GCGAACGAAGTCACGGGAACAGCTAGTAAATTATAAAATTAATTTGGTTACTACTACGAATAAATGATTTTCGATTATTGGCTGGTTAGTAATACTTCCAAACCCTACAATGAGCCAGGTGTTGCCGGTGAAGGGAAATATTACGATGTAATAAATTATAGTATGTCGTTTATTGCCTACCTGATTGAAGCGCCGATAAATCTATGTTCTAATCCTCTAGTAGGCCGAAGTTTTGACGGAAAAGAAACATCATCATCCGGCGCTCTCACTGACCGAAAGTAACGCAACAATGCAAGCACTATTACTTCACGTCGGTTTACTGTGAGAGGGTGGTACTAGCCCAGACGAGCCGATCTATTCATGCTGAAACCAGTAATAGCTTCAGCGTGACTCTACCATCCTAAAATCGAAAAGATATCGCCAAGGATATATCTCCAGCTGCACGTTAAAATCCCTCTAGATTGGACGTGTCCTAGGCAACATTGTTACTACAATGACTAAAAATAAGGTTAGCTGCAGGAATGTGCGGCAGCAATTTAAAATTACACAGATGTACCTGATGTTAACGGTTCCGTATATCGGTGACTACAACTATCTGACCGGAACGAAGTTTTACTGTAACTAGGACATAATACATTACTAGAACAATTTTACACAATACGCGTTATGTAACCATTTATTGCCGATTAATTTGTAACAGTTTTGGTACGTGCGTATACATGTGTATGATGCGTGAGCAGCGACCGTTTTACGGAACTGGCAATTTGTTTGTCGGTTTCGTTGTTATGGTCGATAACGAGGTTATATGTATTTGATAACTGTTTTGTATATATTATAAAAGTGTTTTAGCGTTTGATCACTTTCTCACTAAATCTTAAACGAAGATTTGGATCAAGATAAGATCAATCAGGATACGGTAAGCTTAGAGAAAAATTGCTCTAAAGTAAATCTCTCTGACTACACCTATAGGTGATTGGTGATGGATTTTCATGTTGAGGGTGGTAGCTAGTCAGGCGGGTATAAAGAAAGGTCTACCACCATGCCGTGTTTTCATCACGTTGTTATTTCATTCTCTAAAATTTCGGTTTTTTGCAAGAGTCAAATTTACTTTATAATTATTTTTTTGTCATCTCTTTTGAATAACTACGAGTAAGTTAAATCTTCTATTATTTTATTGCGAAAAAGTATGTAAAATGTTAAAGTTTTGAGTTTTATTATAGAACTTATAAAATTTGTAAATTTATCATGTATCTGTATACATTAACATTTACTCGGAAATTTCGTCATTGTTTAATTATTTTACAACTAGCAATATGTTAAAACATTGATTCCTAGATTTGTTTTGGTTCGTGGAGATCTTATTACCATAATAAAAAGTAATAAAGTGAGTAAATTTAAAATTTATAGTATAAAAAATTTACCAAAATTATTTACTCTATTCTGTGACGTGACAATTTTACGTACGAAAGTAAATAAAACAAATAAGGATTTTGCATTTTAAGAGAATGTGAAATAATTTAGCAACACCAAAAAAAATTCATGTTTATTACGTGTATTCATAAGTTCTTAACACTTACATACTAACTTCGAGATTTTTGGAAAAGTTCGTGCTAAAATGATGATTATATTAAAGCTCGTTTCTTCATTCTCAGTACAGTAGCAAAATATTCCTAGATACACTTTTCCCAAAGCGTGACACGAACAAGTTAATCATAGATATTAAAAACGACAAAATCATTACCTAATCGGCCATAACTTGATAAAACTTCCCTTTCTTGCTACACGTTTGAAAGGGCGTGGCAGAACTCGCAATCACACTCCAGTTTAACCTGTTCAATTGACAAGTGCGAGACAGGCCTTCACCCACCAATATCTTGTTTTGATTTATCTTATATCTGTATTCATATAACGTCATATGTATGTAAGTTTCTGTTTGCTTAATATACATGTTATATGAATGAGTCTTAGCGTTTTGGTGTATAAAATATGACCTTATGTCCTTATAAAGAAATCTTTTACAATCCAACAAATGTTAAGATTTGATTATTAAGGATTAATGAGTAAATTAAGATTATGAATATATATTATGTGATTTTATGGTGTCTAAGATATACTACGCAAAGTACTACCTAATATGAGTTGAAACCCGTGAGGTAGACTTTAAATATTTGTCAATCCTTTAGTTGGATTGACTATTTAGTTTTATTTGTAAGCAAATGCTAAGACGCTGCTCTGGAAAAGTTGCCCCTTCTATGATACCCGACGAAGAGAGTGTCTCCCTTGAATCTAGCGGTGTCATATACCAAATTATGAAAGTAATACATATTGAAAATACATATAAACATAGTGCATTTTCAAATGATGTCCAGCACTTGTCAGTTTTTGTCGCGGCTACACACGAAAACCCTCCTATTAGCCCTGTAAAATAATCATGACAATCAATTGTGTAGTTTTGGGGCAAACCATAAACGTATATTACTAACATACTAGTAGGCATCCAGTGGTCGACATTCGACCATAGTTAATTGATTTTTTAAAATTTTAAACTGTATTAGGTTTCTTTTGTCAAAGCGTATACTTTTATAATCAAAGGTTTTGGCTACTCAGTTATTCGCCATTTTCCATTTTCATCATAAACATAAAAAAATCTATGTGTAAATGAAAATTGAAATTAATTATAACTTTGAAACAAAAACATGTGGTACAGCTCTGAAATTCTAAGTAAACATAACTTTATGAAAATAAAGAAATGTATCGCAACCCATGACACAAGTAAAAGCACTTCTATTACCTAAAAATTTTGACATCCAATAAAACCAAGGAGAATTAATTGATGATTATATCACCTACTCAAGCTCAACCTCCTTCGAAACTTTTTTTGAAGTTCGTTATTGACGGCTGTCAAAATGTCGTTTTTGCTTACATGTGTGTATATGTTGTGTAAAATTTGTTGAGTAATGCATATTTTGATTAATTTAATGTACTTCTGATGCATTTTATATAAAATAAATGGCTTTCTGCACTTCTCCGCCATATAAACTTTAATTATGCCAAATTTCAAGTTTATACGTTCACAGAATTATCTTAAAAACGGGTACAAAGTTTTTGCTTCACGTATTAAGAGATATAGATAAGAGAATAATAAAGGGCAACTGTCTTAAAAATACGATTGACAGAACTCAGAGAATGTTGTATGGTGGCATTTAATGAATTTAGAAAGAAATAGAGATAAATTTATTCAACACATATTACAAGTATATAAAATATTCCAAGTAGGATAAGTGTCGCATAGAGTGAAAAGATCTTTGTCTATAATAAAATAAGTTCAAGCTGATTTTCAGCCAAGACGAAATTTTGTTCCATTAGACAATTCGATCGATGTCTCCACACGTAATACACACCGTCACAGATTTGTCACTTCCAAGCCTTAGTGTAGTAAATAGTAAATATTAACGCTTATTAGGCATTGTTAAAGTTAATTACTGAAAGAATACCAATACCTGTAGTCTGATGAAGCTATAAAAAATCTCACTTGCTCAATAGCATAGTTCAAAAAAATGAAAGAATACAACTGTTGGAGACCGCGTCTCCCTATGCATTTGTTGTTAAAAATATATCAGTGCCGTGTAATTATACTTAGATATGCTTTTTGCGTAAAAACAATCACGTGTGCCAACTTACATGATGCTTATTCAAACGATGTTGGAGTTTATAAATCTCGATATATATTTATCAAAATGTTTTTAATTAAAAACCAAAATACATACAATATCATTCCCTTAGACTGCATACAATTTAAGCAACATAATATATGATAGTAATTATAGTTCAAAGTAATCCAGTATTAAAATTAATATACGATTCGAGTAACTAATAAACCTGATCTCACATCGCAACTCGCAAAGAATCTAATATATCTGTTGATTGACATCAAAGGCTTTTGCAAAAACATATGTTCTATACAGATAATTAGTGGGCTTGTTAATATGTTTTCTGGTCAAAGCCATAATCTAAAGAGAATAATCGAATTAACTAGATATGTCTATAAATTATAATCAATCCATTTATCTTATAATCATGTTCTATTCATAGCATCTCAGTTAATTGGGAATATGAGGAGTTCTAACTTAGTTCTTAAGAGAAGTCACCTATTACAACGCGTTTCATGACTGCGGTTCTATTAAACTTTGGCTGCAGTGGCCAATTAATATTGTTACACTATATCTGCTTGCTACTTTATAGCATAAAAATATGATATAAACGCAGTTTATATCCAAATCAAGTCTGAGATGTTTATCGGGTTTACATCCGTTTGGGCGTGAGTGTACTATTGCATGGCTTTTTTATCATACAAAGTTATACTACGTGCTACTGAAGTAACCTTGGATAATTCAGATCTTATTCGTAAACTAGTGCTCGTGACTCATAAAGCTTTCGCCTTATTTTTGACTTATAATACTCCTTCGTCTACAAAGTTAGAATGTGTGATTGTAGAGGTATACAAGAGTTTATTTTCTTTAATCAAATGGGAGATTACCACGTAAAGATGACCGTGCTAAATGTTAACAACTTTAAGGGTCACGCGCACAACACAAAGCATCTGAAAAACAAGCACCTTAGTTCAATTTTTCTCCAATTGTACTAAGTTCAACAGGTTCTAAAATTTTAAATTATGGTGTAGTTTTTTTTTGCGCTGATAATGTTTAAATAAAATCTATATGTTGTCACAAGCTTTGATTAGGTTACCTATGATAATACCATGAAAATACGTCAAGTTGTTTGGCAGATTGGTGTGTTAAAGTACAAAGAATAAGTTTTGTATATAGCTATAATAATATAAGCTTTAGCATTTTATTACACATCTTATATTACCTTCGATCAATTTTTGGCACATATTTATATGCATAAATCATGAGGCATTTACAGATAATTAACTAAAATATCAATTACAAAATAATATAATTTCAATAAAATAAAATTCAATTCAATAAATGAAATAAAAGAAGTTCAATATCTCTACGAAGCAGTTGAAATTTAGATTAGACAAGCTACAGTAATGTTCGTTTGCAAAAAGACTGGCATTTAGATTTCTGTGCAGTTCGCTAATATCGATTAAGTGATAGCCCCGTTACATCAGCAAGCAATCGGTCGAGGAAGCATCGAGGCGGCTCGGTCAGCGGCAACGGCCGTGCAGTATTATTGCATCAAAAGACCCATTTTTGCACGATCCGATGCAATGATTGTCGCATGATAATTATTCGATAATTATTGTATACGCGTCATTTAATTTTCCACATTCTCATGTAGAAATAATATCTCGTCGGTCTATTTATTTGTTGAGTATAATTTGATGTCAGACAACTTTATTGACAGGTAAATAAATTGCTCTAAATATTTGCCGATGAATTATAATTTCAGTACAAAGTTTGCATTGAGAGATGAGCTGGATAATGTTAAAAGTTGTGAGTGCAACACTATATATTATTAGATGTCATATTCTGTGCATTAATTTTAAAATTAATAGTAAGTTAACTATGTAGTAAATTTATTATATGAAATTCTTGGTCGAGGAATGACGTCCCAAAGCGCTTAAATTAAAATAGATATTAAAACTACTAAATTTTTACTCACTCATTTTTGTTTAGAAATTCATGTTACTTCAAAATTACATGCTTAGATTTTAGGCATAATGTGGGTAGAATTTAACGACTACCTAAGTAAGTACTAACAAGTGTTGGAAGTTATTTGTGTATGAACACATTGTATTTTAAATTTTTATAGTTTTCAATCTTACAATGGTTTTTCAGTTACTGCTTGCTGTAGGACAACAATATTTTTTCTATTGTTCTACTCAGTAATTGTTCTCTGACTTTATGTTCCTTGGATAACTCGATTAAACCTCATCGGTGTTATTACAAAAAAGTTGAATACTTGCTTTAAAAAGGTTTAGTAATAAATGCAACGCGCTCGCCCGAGGCAAGTTCGCGTTATCCTTTTTTCGCAAGTCCAACCAAAGCGAGACAAAAGAGCAAGATGGCGATCATTCAGTAAGCGCGGTGCATTTAAAACGTAGCCTTTTTAAAGCAAGTATTCAATATGTACTCAACTTTATTGTAATAACACCGCATTTTTTTAAGAACACAATCAATAGAACTAATTTCTCATTCTTTATAAATTAATTATCAAATAAAATATCACAATGCTTAGGTACATAGAAATAACTGTGTATGTTTATTGCGTTAAATGAAAGTGTTATTTTGATAGTGAAAGCGTTTGGATGGATGGGATAGTTGACTGATTTATTGATGATTTGCGGCTTTACAGCTTGTACTTACTAAGGTTTTATTATGACTGCGGTTTTGATTAATGCCTTGTATAATGATTTAGAAGACGTACGTTATATGACAGTGATTGTCGTTGCCAATCGACTTTAAGCAGGAGGAGGTTTTTAATTTGGTTGTATTTTATTTTAATGTTGATGCTTCAGGACCACGTAATTTATAAATCAAATTCGACTCTTTTATAAAGGGATATATATTCAAGGGTGTCCCATTTAAATTTTATTTGCATTGGACGTTCGATTCTAAAGTTACAGTAAGGAACTCCTTAAAACCGAATAAGATGTGTACTCATATAGTGATTAAGTTATAGGTTGGTATATAACGAGTTAAAACTAGGTAGGTTGCTATGGTCAAAACGTTTAGATGCACATTTTAGAGTATATCTTTTTAAGTTGGGTTTACTTTTTTATTAAAATTTTCTTGTTTTGTTGGAATTAGTAAATGTTGACTAATTTATTTGTGTATGAAAACCCGAATATATGTTAATACGTAGCGTATTATCTCACTAAATTTTTCAACCAGATTTTTCATCGTCAGGTGTTACTAGTCTATAATATAAAATTATGTTGTGCATATGTTCTTCATTCTTCTTCATCTAAATAGAACAATCAATAAGTGACTGAGATTATTTATGTCGCTAAGCAGTTATTAGCTTTAATAATCTGTTTTATTTAAGTTATTTAGCTTATAAATTAAGTTGAGGTTACAGTGGAACTAATGTAGTCATAAAAGCCTCTAAATAAAAAAAGAATGTGGTATCGTAGGACACCAGGTAGGAGCGAAGTTCCTTCGGCTAATGTAGAATCGACACAATTAGCAAAAAAAAATTGTGCTCAATTTTATGTAATCGTAATTCAAATTATCAATAAAAATAGCAAAATATGTCTCTTTATTTTTGTTTGACAACATAAAATTACATAGAAATAATTACAAAAAAGGAGAAAGAGAAAGGTATTATACACTACTCGCTTGTGTATACGACTGTCGCGCCTGCGCACATCTTTATTCCACGCACTTTTCGTTACGGTTTTACTATCACATTTTTGTCAGTTCGGTCGCGCAACAAAATCGCTATCTCCTCCAAGCCTGCGGTAAGGAACTTTGTTCCAAAAAATATATATATCTTTTTACATTTTGTTATGCAACCCTTTTGTTTAGATTTTTTGGGGTTTTCACATTAGAAATTATATTATTTCAAGAAGGCGCTACTTTGAAAAAATCCATGATCATCATCTTGTATCGCATCATTGCTCCTTCCTTCTCCCCTTCCTCTTACCCTTTACCACAAATAAAGGCTGGCAACGCAGTTGCAACTCCTCTGGTGTTGGTCCACCATCTTTCAGTATTGTTTATATCTAGTCTTTTATATTTATTAGTTATTGTGTTATAAACTAGTAGTTACTTATAGGTGTAAGGAACCGAAATGGTCTCGGACGGTCCGGTTCCAGAGGGGTTTCCTTCCACGAACGATCCGACTGTGGAATCAGCATCCTGCTGAAGTTTTTCCTAGGGACTACAGTATGGAGTACTTCAAGGGGAAAATAAATAGGTTATTTAGGGGTCGGCAACACATATGTGACACTTCCGATGTTACAAGCGTCCATAGGCTGCGGTGACCGCTTTACGCCAGGCGGCCGGCATGCTTGTTTGCTACTGACGTAGTATAAAAAAGGCGTTTATTTGCCTATCAAATTTATTACTTAGATTTATAGAAATATTTTTGACCTGAATCTTACTTTCTGTAGGGTGAAATGTGGGTGAAATTAGTTATACAACACACTTTAGATAGTGATAAAATATATCTACTGTAATAAACTGATATAGTAATATAATATATCAACATATCTAGAGAAACGGAACAATACACAGGTATTATAAAGTTTCAACTGACAGTGGTAGCTACCTCGGAGAGCATAGTTAATAATCTAACGCTAATTTCACCAAGACATCATGATCATAGCAGAGGTTTAAACATATACGTGATCAACACAGTTACACACTTTACCAAAAACCCATCATTGTTGCTTACAATTCTACAAGAATAGCAAATTGGGCGAGTAATACAAAACTGTAGGCTGCTTCCGCATCAGATATGGAATGATATTCCTTTATCGATTTGAATTTAATTATTAAAATTTACGATGGATTAATATTATTTATTTTGTTATAGTGAACGATTATGCGAGTCGGCGTGTGGCTAAGCGCCGTCGCGGTGGTGCTGCTCACCGTCGCCAGTGCCCTCCGTACAGCACAGGTATGTTTACGACACTTCTATAAAATATTTATAGTAGAATCTTTACACGAGTTGAACCCGTAGGAACCTATATCCGCATCTTTTTCAACTTATAGCAAAAGTGCTAGTATCGTAAGGCACAATAAAAATTAACGTACACGCAGTTCTAAACTTGTAACATAATCTTTTTACGTTTTTCTGTTAAACAATATTTAATACTGTGGGAATACTATCACACATCATCTGTTCGGGCATTTTTCATATTCTTTATATGTGGGTGGATCACGATACCGGGCTCGCGCGATCACGACGCCTACAACGGACAGTTGGGCTCCTTAACCTGTCACATGAATTTTGCGCTGCCGAATTTTGTTAGTTTTCTTGTGGTTTGGACCTCCGATTTGTGTATGTGACTGTGTATTGAAAAATATCACCAAGAATAAGAAACAACAGCCAGGTTAGTGGTCTGCCTTATGGAACTGAGGGACAAACCAGGCCATCGTGGTTCGGTTAGATAATTGCAATATCATCATCTTCCTGATACTGTTATAATATTGGAGATGACTCGTAACAAATTGTAATCAACCCTCACTTCTGATAAATTTGTTAATCAGAATGCGAAGAAAAATAGAATCAAAATTAATTTGAGTGTATTTTACAATACACATCGCGGGATCAGTCAGGACGCGAATTTTTTTATATTACTATATATTCAGAATTATAAAGTATGTATTTCTTTAGGAAATAATCGATCTTAAAGATTTACACTTGAGAAAATATTAATTAGACGATTGGTACTACTAGAAAAAAAATACATTTAAACATTTCCTCTTTAAAGGACGTACTGTTCTAGTGGTTTGAGTTGTGAAATATTATTTCGATAACTACAGTTTCGATCCCCGGCCACGAGTACCAAAAAATTTTTCAGAAGTCACGTATGTCCACTAATTTAAATTGGTAATACTATCGGCTGACACTGAAGGAAATCATCGTGAGGGACATGAATTTAATAAATATGCTGATTTCTCAGAGCCTTTAATCATTCAGGTCATAGGCAGGCGTAATAATTATGGTCATACCTTCCTTCGGGAAGAGGTCTATGGCTCTGCAATGGGTCTTTTACAGTCTATGTTAATGATGATGACACGTTCTTACATTATATCAATTAATTAATTTAAATTTAATGACATGTAGTATCTTTTCATGTAAACAATGAATCAATTAAAATCTAAAGATACGTTACGAAACAAGAACCCCATTTGCATCACGAATTAGTTCACAGAATAAGCGCAAAATTTAATTGTGAAACTCGTTCACACCCGACAATCGATGTTGTCGCGTTCGGTCAACAATCAAGGTTGTGTGGTCGATACAATGACGAGAATAATATGATCAACCTGACACCGTCGCACCGCGGCACAGTACCGTTTACAGGGACATTAGCTGCCCAAACCAGCGCAGGCTTAATATTCAATACTTGCGAAAGATTTTTTACTGACAACTCTCGTGAGTCAGTATCAGGTGACATGTTTTATTCAGTCGAGCTTTTTATTTGACGTGTCAAATTATGTTTTATTCAATTATACGTATGAATAAGAACGTAGTTATTTTGTTACCATTTTGTCACATTAGGTTTTAGGGAATTTTATAAATGGTTTTATTTTATGGTGTTTGATATTTCGTCTATATTAAACGTGAACTTACTTTTCTTTTGACGAGAAAAGGAACAGGGGCTTTGTGACAGGAAATAAGCGTATGGTTTCATGTCAGTGACATGCTAGTAAGAGTGACCCGCCGTATAGACTAGCGACGTTTTTTTATACAACTTATGGTAATTACGGTACCATACACAACGGTTATCACCGAAACATCTATATTCTATCACCAGTGTCCATTGTCATTTCGGCCTGCAATTTACTTAACGGTTCAATATGTCAGAGTTTACCATGACTCGGAAATATCACAAAGAAAATCCAGAAACTCTAATGGGTTGGACAACACATGCATTGTCTACACCACTAATGCGGTTCAAAACTCAAAAAAAAAATACAAGTTATTCAATTGTTTTGACTTTTCAATTCTGTCAGTAGTCTTTATAACTGCCTCGAATTTTGTTTTATTGTTGTATTGAATCGCTGTAAGCCTTTCAAATATTTAAAGTTATAGTCGTCCAAATGAAAATCAACAAAGTTTCTTATTATAAGTATTTATAGTTTAAAGTTTAAGTTTTTTATATATTTAAAGATTTGATTTTTATATTCTCACAGCAAGGACCTTTTTATGACTTTTGTTAGTCCGGTGAAGTTGTGAAGGTCTATTAGACCAACAAGGTTATTCAATTCGAAAAAAAATTTACTTTTGTTTAAAACATACTAGCTATCTCCCGCGACTAAAGTCTCATGTTGAGTTTTTTTTTCCTCGATCTGACTACATTGGCGCTAAGTGTTATGATACAGACTTACAATAGCGCGGCAATTGCCACATTTTCAATCCCATATAGTGTATAGTTTTCTTTGATTAATATATTTCAAAATGTTAAATTATTTTTAATAATCTGATTACAATTTCAAGAGCCTATCGCATTTAACTAAATAAAAACATAAACAAGGTGAATTCTTTATTATTACTAGCCTCTGCCTGCGACTTCGTTCTCGTGGAATAGTTACTTCGGGCTAACACGCAGCGGAAACTCTCAAGAGGAAAAAATACCCCGATTTTAAACATTCTTCATTGATGCTCCGCTCCTATTAGTCTTAGTGTGATGATATATAGCCTATAACCATCCTTGATAAATGAGCTATATAACTTTGAAATAATTTTTCAAATCGGACCAGTAGTTCTTGGGATTACCCACTACAACGTCAAAAACTCACAAAATTTACCTCTTTATAATATTAGTATAGAATTCTCATAATAAAATGTTTCGTAATAAATAAAATGTATATTTTTCTTCAATATCAATATGCTTTAATTCTCCTTTGTTCTGTTATAAATATTGCATTATTAGAATTACGAATTTGCTAGATTATATGCATCACATTACCTATTAACTAATTATGTATTCGTAGTATCATCAGTGTGCATCGCTCAGTATCGTGAACGTCGTTTAATATTTATGTATTCATTAGGCATCACTTTATTACCGCGGGACATTGACCGAGAATTTCATTTTCATTTTACTAATAAATTCGATTTTTTATAACATATAAATTCAATATAGATTTCAAATTGACATGCAATAACATTTGCATATGCTATTTAAGAGCTTTGAAAGCACTCACGAAGATGTCCAAGTAAATCCAAAAATATAACACAAAACCACTGTTTCTAACTTTATTAAGACATTATTTTATAAGTTGACATCTTCCACTTTACAATAATTATTCTTTATCTCAATAATAATTAATATAAAAATACTTTACTGAAGATCTAAAATCTGTTCATATTACATAGTTCGCAATATATTGAAAATAATATAGTTTGCTAAAAATTCAACGCACAGTATGTTGTGTAGTTTATTGCATTACGAAATATGCTTTAATAGATTCTTTCGTGTTATTTATGAAACTTTGTAACATGGAGTGTAATTATTTTGTTTGTATAATGTATACAGAAATGGATCGTCATATACTCCGAGAATGATAAAATTCAACACCGTTTTAGTTCATATTGGTGGCGGTAGACAGGATATTATTATAAGTTTTTATTGTAATTTAATGCAGACGATATCGCGAACGGTTAATCTTAATATACATATACATTATCATCTATCTTCTATACTATAATAAAACTGTAACAAGTCGAAATCTCTACATTAAATATTCTTTGAAAATTTTAATCAGGGTAGACTATGTTATCGATATAGAAGCCAAAAATAATCTTTTTACAATTTTTGTCTGTCTGTCTGTCTGTCTGTCTGTCTGTCTGTCCCTATGCACACGCATCACTCTGAAAGTACTGAACCAATCTTGATGAAACTTGACATAGTGATAACTAATATTACGAGATTACATCAAATATACTTTTTGTCTCATAAAACGCAAAGGGTTCTCCAGGATAAAGGATTAAAGTCTAGAATATAAACCCGAATTACTCTGAAAGTACTGAACCAATTTTAACAAAATTTGACACGGTGATAACTAATATTAGAAGACTACATCCAGGATACTCTTTGTCCCATAAAACGCAATGAGTTCTCCAGAATAACGAAAAACAAAAATTTGCAGTTAACGTAACTAGACTTTTTTGCGACACCTTAGTACAAGAGCCGGCAACGTTAAAAGAACAAGAATTTTAGAATACCTGGTTCTTTAATACATCAATATATTTTTTTTTATATCATAAGAGGCAAACGAACAGGTGGGTCACGTGATGTTTAGTGACCACCACCGTCTATAGACACTAGCAACACCAGGGGATTTGTAAGTGCGTTTCCAACCTGTATATGGGAGAGTGTAAGGGAACCTCCGGCACTCTCACTGACCGAACGAAACATTACAATGCAAGCACTGTTATTTGACGTCGGTTTTCTGTAAGTATTCTGGCAGTATTAGCCCGAACGAGCCGACCCATTCATGCTGAAACCAGTAATAGCTTCAGTGTGGCTCTACCACCTACAGAAATTATCAATATATCAATAGACAGAATTTAGGACACTTGGTGGCGGGTTAACGTTGTATTTTTAATAGGCATTTTGATTTATGATTAATCAATAATAAGTTTAGGAACATTTTTTTCAGTAACTTTTAAACGCAATTAAACATTCAGACACATTTTTTATAAACAATCATATATATACCCGCTGATATATTTTATAAATAAAAAAAAGAATGTGGTGTCGTGGGACACCAGGTAGGAACGAAGTTCTTTCGGCTAATGTAGATTCGACACTATTTGGAAAAAAAAATCGTGCTCAATTTTATGTAATCGTAATTCAAATTATCAATTAAAATAACAAAATATGTCTCTTTATTTTTGTTTGACAACATAAAATTACATAGAAATAGAAATAATTACAAAAAAGGAGAAAAAGAAAGATATTATACACTACTCGCTTATGTATACGACTGTCGCGCCTGCGCACGTCTCATTTAACTGTTTTATTCCATGCACTTTTCGTTACAGTTTTACTATCACATTTTTTTCAGTTCGGTCGCGCAGCAAAATCTCTATCTCCTCCAAGCCTGCCGTAAGGAACTTCGTTCCAATAATAAATTTCAAATCAATTATTTTTTTTCATAGCAAAGAACCAATTTCATTTTATTAAACATTATTGACCACCATATACAACGATAAACGTAAACGTATGACTTGGGATTGACGCCATCTCAAATATATGCGTCGTCGACCATCAGGCTATACAAAGCCGAAATACCTTGGGCCGGCGAGGTGAAATATCTTGGTGTTACTTTAGATAAACACTTAAATTTCGATTCACACACAGAAAGAGTGCGAAACAAAGCCGTATGGTCTTAGGTCGTTTCTATCATTTGCTTTGTCATAAGAGTAAAATATCCCCCAGACAAACTCACTTTATACAAAACTTGCATCCGTCCGATTATGACGTACAGTTGTTCGGTCTTTGCACATGCGCAAAATCGTATTCAAAAGTTGCAGGTTCTCCAGAACTGAGCCCTACGTAAAATCACCGGTGCCCCATGGTACGTCCGGAATAAGGATCTCCACAGGACCTGGAGATGCTTTCTGTCTGAGCGTATATAATATCACTTACAGGTAGTTATTTCGAAAAAGCTGCGAATCATCCCAGACCGTTAGTGGTATCCGCCGCGAACGATGAACCCGTACCCAACGCTGCGCAGTATAGAAGACGACCGCGACACATTTTTACCGACCCTCCTGATTCAATCACGTCAGCGAACGATCAGTACCAGCCTGTCTCTTCAAACAGAGCGTGTTCTCACCCACGCCCGCATAACCGCAGATCACGCCGCCGTGGTCTGGGACTAAATTTCGCTCCCGTACACCAAATTAGGCCCTTCTCGGCAACGGCTCAAGCCTAGATCTGTTCCCTGGGCGTGGAGCCCTTGAGTACGCTGCTCACGCGATACAGTGACACAAGAGTTCTACCCTTATTTTTCGTTATCCTATCCTACATAGTTTAGAGGATTTTTTCCTACACAATATACATATAGAAGTTGTTGAGGCACGCATGCTTGGTACACATGCATGTTTCAATAACTTATATACGTATATAAGTTACCGGACTACTAAGACGAGCGCTTAAGGCACTCAGCTAATTTTATTTAGGCAACCAGTTCAAGGGTACACGGTACACCTCGGCTTGGCTGTTGCCTGTTGCATGCAAAATCGCGACCTATCTTAACTAATCTAGCTAACTATTCATATATGTATGAGTTGTTGAAACGTATAAGTATACCAAGCATACACGCCTCAACAACTCCTGCATATATTTATTATCGGAAAATTGAGAGTTTTTTAGTTCGATAAGGAAAAAAGTAAACCCTTCCACTTTCATGTGTAACATGTTTCATTCATCATCATTCAGTGTTGCATGTGTTTCACGTGTGTGGGGGTGATCGTGTAGTGTTGTAGCAGTGATGTATATTTGTGTGTCACCGTATCGCGCAAGCAACGCACTCAAGGGATCCTTACCGAAGGATTGAACCTGATGTATAAAACTGGCTTGGTTTGAAGGTGATAGGTACTATGTTGTGAGTGGTACAGAGATTATTTATAAAAATATATTGGAAATATATTTCAAATACGTTTTTGAAACAGTTTATAACTCTTAGACAATAGTTTCAAGCAAGTGACATTTGACGTTTTCGGCGGGATGTTTGACGCTTCGATACGGTGTTCATATATTTTTCTTTAATACAATGGAGTATAAAAAGGTTTTAATACAAGTCGATGATAGTTATGATAAAGTAAGTGGTAGAGATGTTTATTCAGTTTTATGTAGGTTAGTTTTTATTTTAATTGATCCTGGTAGATGACGCTACGAATGGGTACTAGGTTTATTTAAAAAATGAATACATGTAATCTGGGTATATGTTTAAGTGAATCCGTGGATAGTTTGGATTCACAATTGGAAACGGTAGTTGTGGCTGCAATCGGGTATCAGTTTTATTTGCGGGGTGGTAGGGCTTTACAGCCTGACTGGGTCACAACCACCATGTACATGACGAAAAAATCCGTAATAGTGATTCGCTTCTGCGCGTCGCGTTTCGGGATCAGCCTGTGCATATCCAGCTTTTTATAGGCCGGCATGATAGTGGCGACCAGCGATGGATAGTGTGTCACTCGGTGGTCGCTATTGTTTTTGGATTGTACTGTGCTTACCATCAGGCATAGTGCAGGCATTTTGCCGTGCTACGATAAAAAAAAGAAACAATTTTTTCGCGTGATAACCAATTTGGTGCAAACGAAGTTGCACGGGTCAGCTAGTATTTATATATATGGACAATTCTATTTTCTGTTGATAATTACTTTATGAATTTCAGTATACTAATTATTCAGTTGTTATAAGCTCGCTGTAATAACGACAATGCCCTTGATTAACTTAGGAAATGAACTCAGTACAATATTATACTAATATATTTTTTTAAATTCGAATGTATGACCTTATACATTGCATTATATTCCCTATTCTGTATAAACTGTATGTTATAAAATCATATCAGTAGAAAAATAAGTATGAGTAATGTTGTTTGTTTATTCGGAGTTATTTTTACCAGCAACTTCGCCTGCGTTAATATAGATTTGACTTTTGGGGACAGTACCCCTTTCTGGATAAAAAATTACTTATGCCTTTTTAACCGACTTCAAAAAAAGGAGGAGGTTATCAATTCGTCTGTATGTTTTTTTTTTTTTTTTTTTTTTATGTTTGTTACCTCATAACTTTGGACTGGCTGAACCGATTTTGATGATTCTTTTTTATTTGAAAGCTAGTGCTTCCCGTGTGGTCCCATTTTTTTTTGGTCCAGTTCTGTCAACGGCATCCAGTGCAAAACCGTATAAGTGTTAAATTTGCATTTGGTGTGTATACGACAAATAGACGAATAACTCAATATCATGCCAACCGATTTCGATGATTCCTTTTTTATTGTAAAGGTTGTTCTTCAAGGGTAGTTTGATGAGAGTTTGGTTAGGTTCTGATTATGGGATCCCTGACAAAGTAACACAACTTTCAAGAAACAAGTCTACTCCTTTCTTAAGGGCCGGCAACGCATCTGTGATTCCTCTCGTGTTGCAGGTATCCATGGGCGACGGTGATCACTTACCATCAGGTGACCCGCATGTTTTAGAAAATACACTAAAAATGGAAAAATAAAGTAAATTTTCAAAAAAAAGTATTAACGGTTGGCACCGACTTCCAATACATCTCTTGGTAGCACACATATTCATATGTTTCATTAAATTTGGTTAATTTGATAAACTATTTATTTTCCGGTTTTTAGTGCCTTATTTTTATGCCTCTGATCAATATTGAAGTCGGTTAATACTTTTTTTTGAAAATTTACTTTATTTATATCCCTGATTGCGTGAAATAGTAACAAACTCATATTTCCATTAGTAAAGGCTACTTACGATAATGTGACAAGCATAGCCCCGAAAAATGGATTATAATTCGACAATCAGATCTAATGCTCATAAATGATTTCTCCAGTTTATATGAACATAAAATTGTAATAGTTACCATGTTTACAATTAAATTTACTACACATAACCAGTTCTTTAATTATCCTAATTTATAGCTATATCGTGTGACTGCATAGAAAAGCCGTGTATTGAAAAACGCAACGAGATCTGAGTGCAGCGGCCGGTGTACGGTCAGTGCCTACTTGGAAAGCGATGTTGCGATTTCGTCTAATCGTTCGCAATTATAACGCTTGTAATGATAGTAATCGACGTTACTTATTATTATATCATCAATACTTTCAGATCTCAGATTATTTCTATATTTCACGGCTACAAAATATTCTAAGTCTAAATGTTATTACTGTGAATACGTTGTATATAGTTCAAAATTAATTATAGTCTTATTATTGACATGACAAGGTTATTGCATTTGAAGGCGTTCCACTTGTTCTCAAATTTAATATATATGCAAATAAACATATATTTAAATCTTTTTTATAGATACAATCACTACGGTCATATTTTTTTTTTATTTACTAGACAAAATCGGAACATATTAGGGCTTGCTAATATTTTTTGTATATAATTAAATTGTAAAATAAACAGGTAATTTTAATTTACTGAAGTCCAATATAATCACGTTTTGTAGTATAAAGTTTTTTAGTTTCACTATTTTAAGAAAATACAATTGTTGTGAATTTACTTACTAAAACATAGTGTACTTATTTACTTTCGCCAAAAATGGAATAAGTAGCCGAATCGTATTGTAAAATGTATTAAAGTTGAACAAACTCTTAAAGCACTATGTTAAGTGTTTTTTCATCAGTCCATTTTGATGTAATAAAATCTACATGTTACTCAAATCAATCAAAGCACTCAAGTCATTTGTGAAAAACCAATGAAAATTTGTCTAGTACTTTTGTATATTAATTAGCGTGTATAAACAGACAGACTTTTAAATAATAGCCTTATTGTATTATTCACATTTTACTTGTATCATCTGCAATTAGTCTTTGGCACCTACTTTAACTAGCGATCGCCCGCGCTTTGCCTGAGCTTGTGTAAATTAATAAATGATGATAATCAAATATCTTCTCGTAACTCTGATGATTTATTTAGCTCGCCCTGAAATAGCTCTCAAACGGTAGATTAAATTTAAAATTAAATTAAATGGTAGAGAGAAATTACTACTGGACACAGTATAATATGTCAATTTTTGTGGTATCTAATAGTCCTGCGAAGCTGTAAAGACCTTGCCAGGTCAATAGGGAAATCAGTTCGAAATTTTTTTACGGAAGGTTCTTATAAATCCTCTGCAAAGTTTAATTAAATAATTTGCATACGAAACAATAACAAATCTCTATTCCTCATCACACAATTTCTTGTTTATAATATTATTGATAAGATGAACAGAGACCGGATATACAATTTTATTATAGTAAAAGATAAATAGAAGGTAAATGCTTGATTGAACGAGATAATTGATCGTCCAATTTCAGTCGATTCATATACGATCAATAACCGATCTGTGAAGTCATTGGTGGTTGCACATTTGTGCAACACATAATTCTGCTGTTATTTTCGACTCCGAGTTAACTACATAGGCAGGTATAAAATTACGCTGTTTTCTAAATGTTGCGGCTTAGAGCCGTCCTCGATTTGTATGGTTACACTGGATAATTTATGTTTAACCCTTTCGAAACTTGATAAAGTACCAACCTTACTATTGTTCATTCAGTGCTATTTCGTGGTAGACGAACGGTTGTCAATTTCGGGTGTCACAGAGTCTCAGACAAGTAAAACTTCTAACCGGCTATATATTTTTGATAAGATTTGTATTCGACCACCAAAAATCTAATATTATAAAATGATAAAATTTGAGTCATTACATTTTTTCGGCAATATTTAGTTTTAATACATTCAAAATCGTGGTCGAATCGTTAAATTCTTGGAATGTTAATTCAATGTGTACAGGTTGCAACACTGGTACCTATATACCAACGAATTTTTCAGAATTTACATGTTATTACTGATTAAATTGGCAACAACGTCGGCTTACGGTGAAGGGAAATATCATGAGGAGATCAAGAACCTGAGACGTCCTTGAAGTACCCTCGTATGTGGGAAAATATAGAACTGTGGATTCCTCGGACCTGGAGATAGCCGGTACGTTGTGGGTTGATGTAGTTATACCTTCCTTCAAAAAGAGATCTATGACCTTAAATTGATTCTTTTACAGGCTGATAATATTAAGATATAAAATGGAATGCTTGTTTTGAAAATAGGCAAATTAATACAATACCAATTTTTTGTCGAGCTACTTAGCAAATAACATTTTGAAATAAATCTATAGGGTGTCTATGGAGGTATATTAAACGAGTATATAAAATAAAATTATAACCTGCAAGAAAGTTTGTGAAGATTGATGGATATATGGTATTCTTTAATCCAAAAACTATTTAATGGTCTTTAATGAAATAACACAGTGATAGTTTATATGTCGGAGTAACTAATGAAAATATTGATTACATTTTATAAAAAATAATATTAAAAAATCCGGTCATATGAGATCTAAGATAATGTTTTGTGGCATCATTTATAAAGCAGGTACAAACGCAGTGAATTCGCGTGCGTTTCCTTGTATTCTGTACACATGAACAAAAAGAAGAGAATGGTTAAAAGCGATTAAAATTTGCAAATACGAATATCGATATAGCTTGAAGCGTATTAGACGTAATTTAATATTTAATAGCCATTTTATTTACGATATAATAGTGGTATTTTTTTGTTCGAATGCAGTCGCCTGCAACTTCATCGGCTAGGTCAAGGTGCCTATAGATAAATAATCTTGCGGTTACACAAGCACATCTCGGATGGCATTTCAAAAGTGTGCTCTTTTAGTGCACTTTAAAATACATGCATTATGCTTACAATGATATTTATTAATTATAGGATGGTCTTGAAGTGAAATATTTATTGTAATAAATATACACCAGCATCGAACTTAGATACGATAGATGTAAAAACAAAAAATAAACAACGGCGAAGCGTGATCGAGATTGTTTTTACGATCCAGAGGTATATGAAGGGAAACACAATATTTTTGGTAAATACTTTATATTGTGTAACGGAACTTTTAATGCGTATGTTTAGCTCGAACTCAGCTGATTTATACAAAATACCATGATATGTTTTATAAATATACCTACGACTATGAAACGATATTCGGTCTCTAATCATTATTGTGCTAGTGATTGGTATAGTTGATAGTTGTATTAAATGTTCTTTTTATCGAAATGAAAATGCTGTTGACCTGGAAGGGTGTTCACAGCTTCACCGAACTATTGAGGCGAGCGCTAAAGGCACTCAGCCGATTTGGGATGTTTGGGAGACTAACTCAAGGGTGCACGGCACACCTCGGATTCGGCTGTCACCTGTTTTGTGCAAAAATCGTAAAGCACAAATACAGTAAAACTTAGAAACAATAAAAACAAATAGTTTACTTATTAAAATTTTAAAGTATTCAACAACATAATGCCCATTGAATAACCTAATAGATAATTTCCTATACAAGTGTCATAGCTTTTATTTCCCACGCTTCTTCAAGGCCTGTCCCAAGCTAATAGTGTCCATTGTGTCTCTTGTCGCCCTGATCTTTGGGGTCATTACCCATTATGGTGTTACACAGGAAAGTTAATCTGATGGGATTTTTAACTATAGTTTACTTTAGCAGTTATAGGGTTATTCAAATTTCTATATTTTTATTGGGGTTGCACTCCAATTTCTTAACACGGTTGGGAAGATTTGCCACATTATTTAGTAATAGGATGAGGCGTGCCACGTTTTCGAATCAGATTGTTTTTGGGGTTAAAATTAGTGTGGCGATGGTGCATTTTTCACCCAAAATTTGTGACTAGTATAATTAAGGTTTTATTTCTCAATCAAGACAAAGTTATTGCGCTCTACCTGATGAACAGTGCAATTTAAAAACAATGGCAACTACTGGATAATTTATTATTATGGCAAGTGAGACTAAATAAGTCTATAAACAAATTTGGTTCAACAAACAACAATGTTGAAGTTTCGGGAAATGTAAACGTAATTCATGTTTTGAATATAGGCAGTACTTAGTTATATATTACAACATTCGTGAATGCTATTATTTTAAATATTCCATATTATATATTATATTATATTTGCAATTTGTGTATTAAGTGTACATCCCATTAATGTTTATTTTCTGCTTTTCTACTTAAAATCGATAGATTGCTAGAAATAATAAATCGCCGCTGTTATACTGTCCTACAGACCTCTCCATAGTTAGATATACACTGGTTTGTACCGAAACGGGAGTAACCGAAGGAGAGTCATTGTGACGGATTTGTTAAGCTTACATGATGGCAAGTCCTGCTGTTTGGTACAGACATATCCTATTTCTCCCTCTGTAATCCATCTCTACCATTTGTAGATCTTTTTTAATCTATGTAATTCGTTTCTATCCTGTATCATTTGTATCCGTACGCTGCTTTTTTTTTCGAAATGACTACGCTATTGACCCAGCAAGGTCTTAACAGCTTCAACGGACTAGACGTTCCGTACGCTGCTCTTTCGACATGGTCCCACTACTCTATCATTTCACAAATCAATCAAAGGTCAATGTAAAACTAATTTTAAAATCATATATCCATTAAACATGCGTATATTTAATCGTGGGAAATACCTGTAAAAGCTTTTATTATTTGTAATAAGTATTACTTACGATAAAGTACATTTATTAACTTTTTGTATTGCGTATGTAGAAATGATTACAAAGTAACAATTACACAAATATATGTCTGCACTGTACACATTCTTCAGTATCTATTTTCGTGTAGTCGATGTAAAATGTTATTGTTATAAAGATTGTAAAGCAATACAAATAATGCCTCGATGCTTCATTCGCGCTTCATTTTTGTCCCACCAGACACCTACACTGCAATACATGGTACGCTTGCATTAACAATGAAGTACATTGTTGCTTAACGTACTTTCTGACCTTTTATTGTAAATACGTTAAAAAAAAGAAGGACTGGCTCTCAAAAACAGCTGCCAAAACACACCCATAGGTACTTGATGATTGATTTTTAACCTGAGGGTAATAACTAGTAAAACGGACATAGGAAAATACTTACCATAAACTTAAATTTTGTGTGGCATATGCAATTAAGAATTATAATATAATTTTAAATAACCTAGAATGTTGCGTAATAAATAATAGTTTCATTTCTCAAAAATATTTGTTGAAATCTTACTGGTATCTCCAGATATTAACGCTTCCAAGCAAACAATATTAAACAAGAATAATACTCTTTTTAAAATTTTAATTTAATTTAAAGGGAGATTTTATGGCTACAAATTCCATACTAACTTTCTATGGCTACGATCAGACGGAAGCGTAAGAAATAGGCGGCTTATAATGGAAGCTCAAGCAACCAAACACAGAGTTAACAATAATTTTTAATACTCAGTAATTTGTCATATCTGATATCGAACTCAAATTTAATGGTTCGACGGTAATTAAGTACATTTTTAAATTTTTTTTGTATTGTATTTTGTCTTAGTTTATTTATTTAATCTATACATATAATAAAAATGAAGTGTCTGTATGTAACAGCGAAATAAAATTTTTTCACTGATTGGGTATGAACGTATACACGCTACTAATAACAAAAATGCAATTTTTAACATTTTTGTCGGTCTGTCGGTCTGTCTGTCTGTTTGTTCCAGGTAATCTCCAAAAGGGCTGTACCGATTTTGACGGAAATTTCACTAACAAATAGCTGAAATTACTGAGGGTGACATAAGCTACTCTAAATTAGACTAAGTGTTAACCGCGGCTTCGTCCACAATGCCATCTCCAAAACAGTTTAGATTGATCTTAGCGAAACTTTTATTTGCAGATAGCTGGCCTTATGAAAAGTAATTCAAGCAATTTTAATTTATACTAGCCGGTAACCGTGGCTTTGCTCGCAGTACTATCTCCAAAACGGTTAGACCAATCTTCACGAGACTTTCACTGGCAGATAGCTAACCCTATAAAAAGTAATTCAGGCACTTTTAGTTTATACTAGCTGTTTACCGTGGCTTTGCCGACAGTTCTTTCTCCAAAAGGTTAGACCATTTTGCCGGCTACTTTCATTTTACCTTATAAAAAGTAATCGAGGTTACTCTATTTTTGACTGGCTGTTACTTGCAACTTTGTTGTATGAAATTTAGCAAGATTTCAACTCATTCTTTATTTTTAATTAAAGAAATAATTATCAACTAATTGTTTATAATTAGATATTATAATTTTTAGTAACTTTGAAGATAGAAGAGGTCTTCTTCCTAATAAGATTTTAGACCATAAACGTATTACATTATTAGTATTGAATACTTCCATAATTTCTTGCAGAACAGACAAGCGTTTATTTTTTGTATAGACACAAAATCGTAAGTATAATGACAAAGTAATGTAAATGTAAATCTTTATGATAATATTGTAAGTTATGTTTCATTAGTTCCTTACACAGTGTAAGTGCTAACGAAGATAGTTATATGGCGGGTTAAAATCCCAAATATCTTGCTGATGGTAAACCTCACTAGGTACACGTATTACATTATTAGTATTGAATACTTCCATAATTTCTTGCAGAACAGACAAGCGTTTATTTTTTGTATAGACACAAAATCGTAATTATAATGACAAAGTAATGTAAATGTAAATCTTTATGATAATATTGTAAGTTATTGTTTCATTAGTTCCTTACACAGTGTAAGTGATAACGAAGATAGTTATATGGCGGGTTAAAATCCCAAATATCTTGCTGATGGTAAACCTCACTAGGTACATTGTTAGTATTTATATATATTGTATACATTACTTGCTATTGTAAGTGGCGTGCATGTCGTACTTAGAATTGTTTTTAAAGAGCATTTCTATAACTGTACTTAGTCTCACAAGTTTATAATTCTTTAATGCAATTTTAAAAAAAGCGTGCGGAGCCGCGGGTACTGCTAGTTATAGATATAATTAATCATTATTGATTTTCATCGATACTGTATATAATACATTGTATTACTAAATGAACTCAGGTAACAAAATTTCCTTGAATAAATATTTTATTGGAATACAGATAGCAATTTCCAGAAATGTACATACGTAGTACAATTCTATACGTCCAATCACATCTATACTTTTATGGTGAAGAAAGGGATTTATAGCAAGAAGCAATTGTTTCTATCTGCATATAGTCACTGAAACATTCGCGTCCAGAAAGATTTTCCTGCCTTTATATGATTTCACATTTATTTTGGGTTATATATATTTGTGCTATAAGTTTAGTGTCTAATGATGATCTCTTTTTAAGTTAAGTGACGATATGATGATTTAAATTAGTGAATGGGTTAAATCTAGAGGGACTAACTGTCGAATGCTCGTACCGAAGAGAAAACACCTATAGTTTTGACCAGAATAGGCCCCCCTCGCCGCCAGTGGCTCAAGCCTAGGTCCTTTTCCTCGGCGTGGAACCCTTGAGTGCGCTGCTTGCGCGATACAGTGAGACTAAATCTTACATCGCTGCGACAACATTACACATATCACCTCCACACTCGTGCACGCATACACGCTTACACATGAAAATGGAAGGGTCTTTTTTTCTTACATCGTATTTTATGTGGTATACACTTTTGTTACGGTTAGACAAAAACAGATCTAGCTAGTACATAATAAATATAACAATAAAAGGCGTGAGCAGTCTATAGACTTCCAAGTTCCTTTCGTTTTCCGATAGGCGTTAGCTGTAAAAACATTATAACTTACATTATATAATATCAAGTATTGAATTTCAATTGAGTTGAATTGAGAATTCAATTCAAATTAAATTGAAACATTTTTGATTAAATACATATATTGTGTAAAAATAAATAGTGATAAATTAAACATTAAATAATCTCGGGTAGTTAAGTTAATGATAAATAACAAAAGTTACAGTAGATT
The DNA here is from genome assembly GCA_014332785.1 of Antheraea mylitta. Taxonomy (NCBI): domain Eukaryota; kingdom Metazoa; phylum Arthropoda; class Insecta; order Lepidoptera; family Saturniidae; genus Antheraea; species Antheraea mylitta. Next base: position 3,338,737 of record JACEII010000017.1, on the reverse strand, counting down.
GAATAGATAGAGCTGTGTGCGACGGTGTACCATACATAGTTGTAACTATAGCAAGAAATGGCGGAAAAAAGTCTTATTATACTTTTTTCCATATCGCTCCTATACGCCCGGAGTGTATAACGCACGATAAGGAACTTCGTTCCAAAAGAGACTTCACGGAGGTAAAAACCGTACTGTAATGTTTCATCGTGGCCTATTTTTATAAAGATTTGAATTTACCTATAACATTAAGCTAGGAGTTGATATGGAGATATATATCTCGTTTACAACTGAATATAATTATATATGTAAATGTGAATAGTACCAAAAAAATGGTATAGCGTTCGTTCTCCGCGCGATTTGTATTAAAACCAAACCATTCTAAATTGTGACAAGGCTTTTGTACGTTACAACTTAGTAAAGTACATGTAGGTCAATGATTAAAACAGATTGATATAAATGAATTTGACGTTAGAATTTTATGAACGATCCAAATTTGTACAACAACTTGTTTAAATAAAAACTAATGGACCGTAAACAATACAAAATTACATAAGCTTAAATCTGAGAGGACATTTCGCATTCCGTACTATGAACGCCACAATATTATCAAGACAGGAATTAATTCATGACTCGTTTAACATCTATGTCAAATTAGACGCCATCATGTCTAAACTATTGAAGATTGAAATTGAACGTTTGTTTTATTAAATTGTTTTTTTTTTCATAAATTTATTATGAACAAGCTTCTCCCTGCGACATCATCCATGTGGAATAGTTACATTCGGCTAACGCTAACACACAGCGGGAGCTCTCAAAAGGAAAAAACACCGCGATTTTGAAATATTCTTCATTGGTACTCCGCTCTTGTTTGTCTTAGCGTGATGATTTTTATTTATATATTATATAAAAGGCAAACGTATTCGCAGGTCACCTGTTGTTAAGCGATCACCGCCGTCCATAGACACCAGCAACCCCAAAGGAGTCGCACGTGCGTTGCCAGCCTGTGTTTGGGGGAGTGGAAAGGAGAGGGGGGAGGGCAGATGGGTCTCCGGCGCTCTCACTGACCGAACGAAACGCAACAATGCAGGCACTGTTACTTCACGTCGGTTATCTATGAGAGTGGGTGGTGCTACCCAGGGTGAGCCGACCCATTCATGCTGAACTAATAATAGCTTTATCTGATGATATATAGCTTATAGTCTTTCTCGATAAATGTGCAACCTTCCACTGAAAGAATTTCAAATCGGACCAGTAGTTCCTGAGATTAGCGCTTTCAAGCAAACAAACAAGCCCTCCAGCTTTATAATATTCATATAGACTATTACTCTTCTCTCGTACTTAACTCGAGCCATAATTAAAATTACAATAACTTTTGATAAAATTAACCGATTTTAACGAATCAAAGACTAAGTTAACTCTCGAGTCGGCTGAGTGCCTTGTTCGGCTGAGTGCCTTAAGCGCTCGCCTTAGTAGTCCGGTGCAGCTCTAAAAGCCAAAAAATTAAGGCCAATAGCGTAGTCAGTTCGAGAAAAAAAAAAGAAAAAAAGTTACTCTCGAGGATATGTTTTATGATTTTCTTGTAAACCCAGTACTATATCCGTGATGCATGTTCATACAAACAGACATACAGATAGACAGATATTTTTAAAAATTAGTGAAATGTATTTTATGACATATTCCAAGACTCCTGCAACAATTGTTTTAACAAAAATCTAAATAGTACAGACCCGTTAGATTAACTTCTTATTATATACGCTTACACATGAAAGTGGAAGGGTTTACTTTTTTCCCTCATCGAACTGAAAAACTCTTAATTTTCCGATAATAAATATATGGAGGAGTTGTTGAGGCGTGTATGCTTGGTACACATATACGTTTCTACAACTCATACATATATGAATAGTTAGCTAGGTTAGCTAAGATAGGTCGCGATTTTGCATGCAACAGGCAACAGACAAGCCGAGGTGTGCCGTGCACCCTTGAGCTGGTTGCCAAAATAAAATCGGCTGAGTGCCTTAAGCGCTCGCCTTAGTAGTCCGGTGAAGCTGTTAAGACCTTGCTGGGTCAATAGCGTAGACATTTCGAAAAAAAAAAACTTCTTATTATATGTATGGAAGATGTTTTATTTTTTAAATTATAAATTTATAAGCCACCAAACAGTACCCGTGAATTCCGTTCCGCCTAAAGTGTATTAAAATATACGTTTTTTTTGCATAAAAACATCCTCCTGACAATATCAAATACAACAAAAAAAAGATTTACCGGAATCGGTTCAGCTGTTCTCGAGATTTGCGCTTAGCAACACATTTAGCGATTCATTTTTATATAAACCATTACAAAATTCACATTTACAAACGTAACATAAATATAACTTAATAATTACAATGATTACAAATGTTTCGCTAAAGGCATTTCTCATTTCTTAAACATTTTTTTTTTCTTCCAAACCGCACAAAATTGAAGTTTCTTTGGTGTATAAATATATGCATATATTTAAGTATGCATATCTATTTTGCTAAATCGGCTTAATAGTTTTAAGCATATTAAGTATGCATATGAACTATTGTTAGATTCGTTTTAATTGCGGGCATTTCATTTGCGTGTGACGTTTGTTAAATCTTTAAATAAAAAAAGAGACTGTGTAGTAAGACCTTTTTTATTTTCTTTATTAATAGAACAAGGTTGAGATGAGGTTAAGAAGAAAACGATAGTGTTTTTAAAAGATCTGCAAACGGAAGTCCTCAGGTTCGAACTCTGGCAGTTAGAATTTTTTCGGAATTTGCGTACATTTACTAATTTTAATATTAATGGCCGATGGTGAAGGAAAACGTCGCGAGGATATCTGACCTTGAGTTTATTTTTTGTAGTACTACCAGTATGTGGGAAAATATACAAATGTGGATTCCTAGGAACTTGAAATTGTCAATACGTCGTAGGCTGGTATGGTAGTTATGCCCATACTTTCCTTCGGGAAGAGGCCTATAACTCTTAAGTGGGTCTCTTACAGGCTGATAATAATGAGGTAGTTATTGTAGTCATTGGTGTAAATAATCACCTTTATAAAACTTCATAACAAGATAAAATAACAAATGCACAGTTTTTATAACGTTGTAATGATTGAGTTAGTGTCAATGTTAAATATTTGACACTAATTAGAATCAGCACGGCTTTTGCCTGTCATTAATAAGGTTTTATTGCTTCGTTTTCATTAGTGAATATAATGCAATGTTTTTATTGAATGAACGTTGCTTGTTAGTTGATCAAATATAAAAGTAAAATATATAACAGCAATCGTTTCCTAGAACTGAAGTACGTTGAACTGGGGAATGACAAAACAAAATTGAACAATTGAGGAACAATTGCAACTTCGATGGTCTAAAACATGGCATAGACCGAGATATGCGGAACAAGGTAAATGCAAAGTGGATAAAACATCGATAGGCTTCGGAGCTCAAATCCAGAAATACTATTGGAATTTAAGAGAAAGGTATACAGGACATTAAGAACAGAACTTTAGAAGTAATAGGTTACCGTAGTATCGACATGTCATGAAAATAAAGAAACGCTAGCGTAGAAATTTTACAAATGGGCTTATTTAGATGGATGATAGCATATTCTCGGCGATTTTGATATCCCTCTCGCCTCTTTAACGATTCGCAGACCACACGATTACTACCACCAACGATATAATTTCAATAAAACTGTGAGACTGTGGGTTGTGTTTTGCTATCTCATATCTGTCATAGAAACAGAAAATATCTGACTTCTGTTGGCTTCAACGATAAATAGCTTCACTATATCTTTATGATTTTACTTTCTATTAAACTCATGAATTCCAAGGAGTTACATAATAAATTACAGTTTTAAAAGTAATTAAATACGGTCCAAAATTGCATGTCGAAACAAGCGACTTCGTGAATCTTTAATTGTGTTTTTTTTTGTCGCATCAGTGTCGGTCAAGGCAGTCAATCGTGGATCGAAAGTTATGCGATTTTAGCACAAACACATTTATTGTCGTTTACTAATGATGTATTTAAAAGGTTCATTTACATCTGTGGATATTTAGAAGTGTATATACCAAGATGTATGTAGGTAATAGTTACTTTGTGATTGAAAATGAATTTGTATAACGTGCATATCTAGAATATGTTGAAATAATCTCGGTCTTTACAAGATTATAGTTTAGTGCATTTCTTAATCCAGAAGTATAATATGAAGGTAAGGTATTTCGGGTATATGTATGTGCAGTACATTTACCGTGTTGCCAGATTTGACTTAATTCCGACATGGGCAAAGTTTTCATTGTAGAATTTTTGTTATTATCTGTGATATGTTATAATATGGTTATAGTATTTTGTGTTGTTTTTAAACAGTCTTATTAGAAAGTATATGTTTTTAATATCAGCTTGGTGCTTTTTATACAAATGATATTGTGTCAAAGCAGTAACATCTACAAAGGTTTTACTAGTGTAATAAATATATTAAAATGTCATATACAGCCTTCTTCTGTATTATTATGTAAACTTTACTAAAATAGTAGACGCTAATTAAAGTACTATGGTATTTAAATGCGTATAATTCGATATTACACAGTACTGTTAATATAGGGAATATTTATTACATTTTTAAAATATTTATGGAGACATCACAGTAGGTATAATATTTACACATTTAATAAATACATACATTTAATGTGTTCTTAGATTTTTATAAAAAAATGTTGCAGGTGTCTTGGAATAAGTAATAAATTACATTACAATCATTTTTAGAAATGTTTGTCTATTTGTATGTTTGAGCGTGTGTCACTTCTAAAGTACTGCGTTGACAATAAAACCTCACCTCCAGTAACATATAGTTTTGGTTTCATTAAAATCGGTTCACTCTATCACAAGTTATTGTAATTTTAATGACGACTCGACTGAAGTACGAGAGAAAAGTAGATAAGCAAATGGACTTAATATATTCAGAAGATTTTATTGGTCACTATTTCTTTACAATATATTACACGACTATAATCGCAGGCACAGCTATTTTTGAATAAAGTAAATTATTCTATAAATAAATAAATATATTTTAGTATTTTTCTTATTATCACTTTCGACCATGAAACGTAATTAAAATTACAATAACGAACAACAAAGCCGTTTGATCCAGATACAACTCTACGACCAATTACATTCCATTAAAAACATAATAATTATATTTAATCCATATTTACTGGGATAAGATTTAATTAATTTTAAAATTATAATGTATTATTGGTCGTATCGGGACAATAATACTATTTTGTATTATGTTTATAGTACGTGGTGCCCAATTAATCAGTGTCTCATACCGGCCATTAAACACGGCCAATTGTAAATGTTAGTAATAAGTTTATAAAAAGAATAGCATTCCTCTGATTTACGTAACAAAAGAAATTACTTTTATCAAATAACTGTAACAGTTAAAAGTAAAAGTGAGTAAAAAAAGCATTAGAATTGTCAGTACGTTCTCACCGACATTGAAATGTTTATCTTTATGCCTTTCTTTTTAAAAATTATATAGAAGTATCTCTGACACGTTATAAAATTGTTTAAAATATTCATTTCATTATTATTCTTACTCGAAAATTATTTTTGTCATAACCGATAACTTATACAGCGTGTTCTTTAAACTAATCCAAATCATAAACCTTACAACGTTATCAGAACGGAAACCAATATTTTTCTTAACTAAGCCGCAGCTTTTTCCTCATGGAAGACCTAACCATAATTTCTACAACATATGATTATTCGCATTTAACACGTGGTATAAACATATGTGGATAGAACAAGCAATGCCATCTATCGGCACAGTGAATCAAAAAAACCAAATGCACGTCAATAATTGAAAGGAAAAGGCGGAACTCTTTGCAGTAGCGGCGCGGAAGCTAAAAACTCCAAGTAATCATTTTTATTATAATAATTACAAGTTAATCATTTGATTTTTTAAGTATACGTCAAGGTCTTCTATTGAATCGTTCGGTCTAATTCTTTTAAGTGTATTTTACTTATGTTATAACAGATTAATATTAGAATACAAACTACGTTAGGCCCGAGTGAGCGTCGGGCCGTGAAATCTTGACCTGAAAATAGTTATCCGAGCGACATTTGCTTACAAATTACAGTATATTAATGTAAATTGTACATAATTTTAACTGGTTTAAAATCTTATTTTTGAACTTTACGATACCCACTACATAAATACGTAGCCTTAAAAGGTGAGAAGTCTTTAAAAGAGTTTCCTAAAATATATATGACTTAGTAACTGGTAATAAGGTTTATTTTATTCATGAAATTGGTTGTCAATATTTGCATACGCATGTGAAATTGAATTAATTCCGTTTATAGTAATAACCTCGGTAACTCTAATTTCAAGGGAGATGTGACAAAAATCGAGTTAAAAAATTGTTGACCTATATAGTATGGCTTTGCCTTAAACATGTTTTGAAGGTAAATGTTCCATTTGGATATATTAATATAGTTCACATAAATAAATAAAATGTAACGATAGTATTTCAAGCGTTTAACGATGGATGAGGGGCGAGTGTAGAATTAGATAAAAGGGAAACGAGTAGAGGTAAGGTGGCTGTGCTTGTTGGCGTGATATTTCTAAAATAGCTAAATGGTTGTCCTGGCAATATACATATTGAATAATTTAATAAACTACTGGAATGTGTTTTTGGCGGGATCTTAGTCTGTTATGTAGTGGCTTTTATACTTTATTAATAATCTTGTGTCATTTGAATCTATCCAATACCTTTAAACGAGCAATTCTTGTATATTTTTATATTTATATATACTCAGGATCTCGGAAACGGCGTCATCTATTTCCGTGAAACTTAGTATGTAGCTAGATTCGGGGACGATAAATCGATCTAGGTTTTATTCATAGAAAACTTTTTTAATTGAGTTTTTAGGCATTGAAATAATATAACTAGAATATAAAGGTAAATTTCGCCGCCGCTGTAAAAAAAATAGCTTAGATGAAAATCGGCTGCTTCGAAAATCCATGTAACTCCAGTTCGAATCCGAGTGACAGCAGAAGATATATACTTTTTTAATTTTTTGTTTTTCGTGAAAAAATGTTAATTTTATGAGGCAAACTCAACAGTTTATTTTAATTTAAAAATGTTTTTTTAGAGAACCGAGCTAGGAATGGAAAATAATACCATAGGGCATGAATTTTGGGATGCCATAAAAACTCCCTAGAAAGTTTTAACGTAATGGCCATCATCTTGTTAGAACATTAAAATGATCACAAAAAATTTGTAATGTTATTAACTACTTGACAATAGCAATAATAATATGGCCGAACGATTACAAAAAAAATCTACTCTAATTTTTGTATGCATTTACAAAAATTAATTAAATTAATTTAACTATATTTTTTTTGCATATGAAAAGTGTTGAGTATGATGGTGGATGGATATACGAATAGAGGAAGACCGAAAAAGGTATGGATGGATTCTGTGAAAATGATATGTGCGTAAAAGGTGTGAATACTGAGATAACATTCGATAGGAGAGAGTGGAAAAAGAAAACATGTTGTGCTGACTCTACTTAGGTGGGATAAGGGTAATGATGATGATGATGCATTGTCTTGTCAAGTTCTCGTAAGAGATTGTAGCTAATATTTAAAATAAAAATTAGTTTTAAGGAAGTGTGTACATGTGGTACTTTTTTAATTATCGAAATAATGCTCAGTATTATTTGTATTGAAGCATAGTACTTCTTGTTGTAATTTTTATGCGTTTGAATATTTATGTATTTCAATTTTCACAATTAACTGAGAGGTTGATAGTCGATGTGCTGAAACGCCACATAGTGATGGGTTATATCATAATAGATAACACGAAAATCTTATCCATCAAAAAACATCTAGGTATAACAACTTCTGTGGTGATCAGGCAAATGCTGTTGAAATCTCCGGCCCATTTCCCATCCTCTCCCCTCCCCTCTCCTCTCCCCATCGCCCATTTCCCCATCTCCCAAAACATAGGCTGGCAACGCACTTGCGACTTCCCTGGTGGTGCTAGTGTCTACGGACGGCGGTGAACGCTTAACATCAGGTGACTCACCTATTCGTTTGCCTCCTATATGACATTTAAAAAAAAATCTATCAATCTCGTGTACCAATACATAATTGTAAATATGTATAGATACATATATTCTTATTAATAGTATCTCAGATATTATCCTATTTATATCCTAATAACCCATCTAACAACCCTTAGGGATAGAATTTTCAAAGAAATTACTTTATTAATAACTATTTACACTAGTTAAGTAACTCCTGTCTTATATATATATATATATATATATGTACAAACTCATCGATTTAAGTTGTTGGTTCTGTTAACTTTCCATTACCGATATCCAGAATCGCGTTGGTTGAACCACAGGCATAATTTCGTTTTGCTTAGTGTATTTTTTTATCTATAATTTGTGTTTTTTATTTTTTTATTGAAGCACGACAAAGTGACTGCACTATGCCTGATGGTAAGCATAGTACAATCCAAGAACAGTGGCGACCACCCGGAGACAGATCATCCATCGTCGGTCGCCGCTGTCATGCCGGCCATAATGACGAAAGTCACCCGGTACTGGATATGCACAGGCTGATCTCGAAACGCGACGCGCAAAAGCGAGTCACTATGAAGGGCTTTTTCGCCATGTACATGGTGGTTGCGACCCAGTCGGGCTGTAAAACCCTACCACCCCGCTATCGCCATTGCCTCGTTCGTTGATCAGCAGGGTGCACCACGTGCAGGTGAGGTTGGCTTGGGTGTCTCAAGTCTTAAGATGTTATTCGACACCCATTACACCCCAATGTGTGGTAATTGCTCCACTTTTAGTGGTCATAGCGTAATAATAAATAGTTTAAAATGTACCTTGTTAAATATAATCAAAAATCCAAAAACAATTATTATAATCGGTGTAATAGTTTCAGAGATTAGCGCGGCAACATAAGCAATCTTTTGAGCTATATTTTATTAGGATGGTAATGCATAGTATGCACTATAGTACAATTTTGTTATAGAATTATATATATGTAATTGCATACGGAGTTACACCTTCACCTTTAAAGGTTAATTGCATATTACAGTGGATATCACGATAAATCGACAGTACATCAATCTATCGAATTTTATTTATTTTGTTACGGTACAAAAATGTATTTGGTTAATACGAAATTAGACATTGCTAAATAATAGTAGGTGAACTAAATACAATACTACTTTAATCGGCTGAGTGCCTTAAGCGCTCGCCTTAGTAGTCCGGTGAAGCTGTTAAGACCTTGCTAGGTCAATAGCGTAGTCAGTTCGAGAAAAAAAAACAATACTACTTTATTCTGTATGTGTGTGTGTTCCAAATAGTAATATATATGTTATACGTGTCGTTATATCTATGAGCTAAATCTAATTTCCAATTCATCCAATCCAATCCATTTCCAATATTTTACGTTATCTTTCAAAATCTTCTAATTCTGTACATGTAAACTATGCAGATCATAAAAAAACTTTATGAACGGCAGAGTTTGATCTTCGTTCTCGGTGTATAAGAACTGGAAATCATAAAAAAAAAAACATGAAACGTTATATGAAAGATTAAAATTGGATCTAACTCATTTTGTAATGTAACGACTCAAATATGTGTGAGTTTGTCTGTTATGTTTTCAGGCCTTAATCACACAACCTATCATCGTTAAATTTTGCATAGACATCCTCAGACCTACAGAAAATAACATAACACAGAGTACTTTTAATATAGAAAAGCACTGTCCCCGAAGTGTAAGTGAAATCTACATTAATACGAGTGAAGCGGCGAACCAAAGCTAGTAATGTTATAAATGCGAATTTGAGTTTATTTGTTTGTTACGCTCTAATGCTTCAACTGCTCAAATGTTAACAATAAAATTATGTACACACGTTATGCGGTTAAAAAAAAGTACATAATGTATATTTCATTCATTAAAAAGTACAGTTCCCGAGGAATGGATCAAATCTATATTATCGAAAGCAAAGACGCGGCCAAAAGCTAGTTATCTGTATAAACAAATAACTTTTGAATGTATTTTATGTTTATGTTTACTCGAGTTCAAGTTATCAAAATAAATATAAGCGAGTGCAGAATTCAAATAGCCACAGACCATACATGACAAGACGTGATTTATTCGACAATCACCAAGTTTAAACGACCGTGAAATTAAGTACTTCGCAAGAGCAAATATCAATTACAAAATGGAAAATTGAGAATATGTAATATTAATAATGAGGTCTTAACAG
>JACEII010000017.1:3225802-3318446 GCA_014332785.1 Antheraea mylitta | reverse complement strand
AGGATATAAGGTACATTTCACCCCAAAATAAAAAATCCTGTTTCTTAGTAAATGAGCAAAGTTTACACGGAACGTAGCCGCGAGCACAAGCTAGTACGTAATATATCCATATATATAATAAGAATGTAATTGTAAGGTGTCTATCCTTTTTAACTTTGGTAAAAAAAATGTTGCAGATATCTAGGAATAAGTAACAGAATACATTTCAATCGTTTTTAGAAATGCTTGACTGTATATCTGTCTGTTTGTAGGAACACGTATCACTACTGCTAGAGTACTAGGTTCACTAAAAAAGCAAGGAAATCATAAAGTATATCTTCGAGAATAACTTAGTCTTTGTTTCATTAAAATCGGTTTATTCTATCTTCACGCGGACGAAGTCAGGGGCACAGCTAGTCGGGAATATAATGCAACGTTTCTCTTTTATGTATCGAATTTCGGAATCACTCTTTATAAAGCTTCGTAGTGATTTTGTGGTTGACTGTCGATTATCTTCATCTCTTGCAGGTAAGTGTTATATCCTTGGATTTAATTATCTTCATAAGCAACGATAATAAATGTTAAATTTAAATAATTAATACTAGCTTCTCTCCGCAACTTCGTTCGGTTTTTTTTTCGATCTGACTACGCTATTGACCTAGCAAGGTCTTAACAGCTTCACCGGACTACAACTTCGTTCGCGTAGAATAGTCACTTAGGGCTAACGCTAACACACAGCGGAAGCTCTCAAGAGGGAAAAAAACCCGATTTTGAAACATTCTTCTTTGGTGCTCCGCTTCTATTGGTCTTAGCGTGATGATATATAGCCTATAACCATCCACGATAAATTAGCTATATAACATTGAATGAATTTTTCAAATCGGATCAGTAGTTCCTGAGATTACCGTGTACAACGTCACAAACTCACAAACTTTACATCTTTATAATATTAGTATATATATTGATATTTTGTAATAAAAATATGGAATTCATAATCGATACAGATACAACGGATATACATAATAATGTATGTGTAATAAATGTGAACGTTTGAATGTACATTCTCCGAGATTTTCGTAATGGATGATCTAATAGGTCGTGTAATGCAATAATTAATGTATAGCGCAAATCACAGTTCAGACGTGAGCGCTATGTGGTCAAGTTAAAATGTAATAAGTCATTAAAGATGATTTTATCTCAGTGCCAGATCGTGTTGTGTAATACAAAATATAGAATGTTAATAAGGAAACAATTTAGACAGTGCTACGTCTAAATAAGGTATCCCACGATTTTGGTAATCTTATTAAGTATTATGCAATTATTGACTTTTAGATGTTGAATTTAGATTACATAGTAGCCATAATGTAAGATGAAATCTGTACTTTTTTCTATGTAATCTACAAGTGGGACAAGTTTATATTAATATCATATATAAAGTTAACATGTGCTTTGTTAACGTTGGATCATGATGGGTAGATGAGATATATCATTTTGAAATATCATCCTAGCGATTTCTGCTATTGTTTTATTTTTGCGAAATACTTAATTAACGATTGGTTATCGTCTCATTATCTATGCACCAGTACTTGATCATGAATTTCCCTAATGATACTAGATATGATATCGTACAATTTGTTTGAATCTTTAGTACAGAGGTTTTTTTTTTAAAGCGGAAATTTACAGACAAAAGTTAAGTAAACATATTGTGATATTTTGTTAGATAAGGGACAAGTGTTTGTGAAGTAAACCTAAAAAAAAAACTGATCAAAATCCAGCCATTAGTCGTTTTCACGTGATGTCCGTATAACGATCTACCTCTTGTTGGTGTGTTTCGGAAGCTGCAATTGATACCCCTTTCCTTCTAGGTTTAGCTTGTTTACCTATTTAGACTACGCCATTATCTAATATCAGGCGAAATTGTGGGTAAACGCTAAAAACTATAATTAAAATGTCATAACAGTTTCAGTCCACACGTTTCGATTTTACAGGTGTGTTGCTTTTTGTCATCTCACACTCCGCTTCAAGATCCAGTCCACTGTTGCGAAACAACCACTATAGTAATTTAATCTAACATACTGTAATTGCTATACTCGTGTCATATTTGATGTATGACATTTGTGAATTGTTATTGTTTCTTATGAACAGTGAGTGTGCGCTTAAAACGATCTCTCTAACAATTTGTGATGTAACTTAACTTTTACAATCGAATGATATCGATTTAAAATGTCTCATTGTATTACTTCAGACAGGATATAACCACAATAGACATAAGTGTATGAGATGCTTCTGATTGTTAAACTATGAAATTGGATGTAACGTCGAATATTTTAATTATTTTGAACTTAATTACTATTGTGTCATGGTTTCGTATGAATTACTATTCCATATAATGGATGGAATCCTCTAGACAGTTAGAGAATATGGCACTGTCGCTATAGATGATAATAACTTCTTTATATCCAGGATGAATTCTGCTATTACCGTTATTTTACAACGGGTACTTTTGTTGACAGTTGTCAATTATTCTGCTGTTTTGTTGTCCAGCAGGGTGTTGTATCCTATTACAGCTTATACTAGATTTAATTAAATCAATTCTCGTGGCTCGTGTCCCGACTTTAAATATGAGTAATTTAACGCGGTTTCCCCTCTCTTTTTCACAGATTACATGTCGCATAAAGCTTGCTCGTTTTCACAATGCGATGTCATCGGTCAAAAATTAATAACGAATAATAAACACTAGAATAGTGATGTATTAAATAATTAATCATTGCAATTTAAAATCTGCATGTGTTGAACCTTGTTTATAATCATATATATTATAAATCATTTTGCAATGTAACCTGTTTAGTGAATATTTTTTTTAATCATAAGTTTAAAAGAATGTTGTAAAATTGTTCACAGACACAAGTAGGTAATGCAACCGACGCGCGAAAAAAATAATCGAGCAATGTCAAAACAATTAACCGCTTTATTTTGGACCGCAGTTTAATGAATACGGATGTTAATACCATCATTGTTAATTTGAACTAATCTGGTAAAATCTAGATTACGAGAGCGCGTCTGTGACCTCTTGAAACTGCATTTCATGTTAACCTCCGGACTCTATGGGTTACGCAACCGGCCTCGTGTTATTCGTGACTGCACTGACGGGTCTAAACTAGTGTAGTGATTAACGGTTATTTTGATGAATTTGCGGTTGACCATCATTTAGCATTTCATTGGGAAAAGATGCAAATGTTTTTTTAATTGTATATTTTATTTGTATTACAATTTTATTTCTTAGTAAGCCTATGTTTCTGAACTGAAAACTTATTTATGCGTATTGAGCGGTATTTTTTGCATGAGATAAATTTATAATTTCGCATCATGTCATGCTAGTAAGCGTGACCGGCCGTATTGCGATTGCGTGACCTCAGACTAGCGACACGTAGTATAGGGGCTTGTATACATGTAATATTCATGTTTTACAGTTCATGATACCTTTGAATGATTATTAAACTTTATAGAAATGTATATAATTATTGCTCGGAGTGCCAGTAGATATAAAAACCACACTAACGTTAATAATTTCAACAAACAAAATCAAAAATTTTTATCTTATCATTCACATTTAAATTGATTTAAAAAATCAAAAGAGAAAACAGTTGGTTCATTGTTTTGAGTTTTCAGATCTGCCGGCAGTCTTTATGGCTATCTCTATATTTTATATTTTCTGGTGTATACATTTATTCTATTCATATTTTCGCCTGATTTTAATGGCCATTATTTACAAAAATGGTAACATATTAAGCCTAAAAATTGGATACATTCTTCTAATGAAGTTGTAAAAATAAAGTAATAGGTGTTTTACGTCGAATTTACTTTTTGAGGAACCTAGTTCTCCAGTTGAAGACTAGAAAATTTGTCTTTCTATAATAATTTTGCTGATGATATTCCCGTTCACAGGAAGTGTACCTTTTATTCCTCTGCATATACTCCTTGGATGCTGATACGGATTAACGAATTTTGGCCGCTGCACTGTTCCACATAAATTGAATCTCGCAGCGACAAATAAATTGATTAATCAATAGACGATAATAATTTCTATACACTATATTTAAGTAAAAAAATATCATTTTGATACGATACAAATAACCTACTCTGATGAAACAGTTGCCAGATTTATATCAATAGAATAAGATATATAACAATAATATCAAGTATCACTGAACTCCAACCACTATACACTGTAACCTATGTAATAGTGACATACTTAGTCGAGTTTTCTTTGAGATTTACCGATGTACCTACATTCAGTAACCGAGTGGGATAGCTGGAATGCATATTTGACACGATCACTATATATCCAGTCACTGATTGTATTACAGGCAACTATTGATGGATTATAAACCTTTGGTTGGTCACTGTTATTTTTGGATAGCACCACACTTTCTATGAAATACATTGCTGTCACTTTATCGCGTAATAATAAAATGAAATTTGCATGGTGGTAGCGTTTTTTCGAAGACCTGGCTAGCTATTACTTCTGTATTCCGGCAACTGCACTAGTGTCAGCCCCCCTCTAGGTTTGACGTGCTTACCATTTTAGACCTTATCTGATGAAAAACCAGTAAAGTATAAAATAGGAGGAAAGAATACATATTATCTGATATTAAATATTCAAATTAATGTTTATAATTCCATCTGAATATATTTACAAAACCGTATTTTTACATATGAACTTGACTTACCTCAGAATGCGTTCAGAGAAAGTGTACGGCACTTTCATTTAACGAATAAATAAAACTGAATTAATTCATTCACAGTTGGTTATGTTATTAATTTTTTTTTACATAGTCATAGAACAAGCGAAGCGTGACAATTACGTGAATACATATAAAATACGGAATGAGTTATGTTTATGATTCACGTCATATTTTAATTATCAATTCACTTTTTATATTATATAGTAAAATAAATTAAAAATACGTAAGCTGTTACCCGTAGCGTATTAACAGTGAAAGTAGTCGAATAAAAAATGTTTCCATTTTTTTAACATAAATCATGGTATTCGTACCATGTTACTTCGTATATGAAATGAATAATAGATCTAATCGTTTAGAATTAGTCTTCGAAATATGAAAACAGTTATCTTTATCTTAAATATGAAAGTCTTTTGTGATATACAAGCAAGCACTCGTGACTTAGTCTGCGTCAAATAACAATGTAACACGTAATGAGAATAAAATATAATTATAACCGTATTTAGGAATGATACGGTATCATAGACAGCGTAAAAACTTTTCCTATGACACATTTAGATGTCTAACTTCTGTGGCAATCGGTCAAATATTGTCAAAATATATTATAAAATAAAGTCCTCCGCCGCGTCTGTCAGTCTATTCGCAATTAACTCAAACACGATTAAACGGATTATCATGCGGTTTCATTAATAGACAAGATGGTTCACATGGAAGGTTTATCTAATACTTTTAAACGAGTAATTCTTGTATATTTTTATATATTCAGGATCTCGGAAACGGCGTCAGCAATTTCCGTGAAATTTAGTATGTAGGTGGTTTCGGGGACGATAAATCGATCTAGCTAGATTTCATTCATAGAAAACTTATTTCACTGAGTTTTCGGGTAATCACAAAATATAGCTAGAATATAAAGATAAATTCCGCCGCCGCTGTCAAAACAAAAATACCTCAGATGGAAATCGGCTGCTTCAACAATCCGTCTAACTCCAGTTTGACACCGAGATCTCTCTTTTTTATGCTTTTTTTGTGAGGCAAACCTAACAGTTTATTTTAATTTAAAAATGTTTTAAAAAAACCGAACTAGGCTCGGTCGTCCAGGTACTAGATATAATTTGTTAAGATTTTTTATAAATTGGTTGAAATATAACGATAATTGTTGAAAAAAAAGTCGGAAAAGTCAAGCCACTTGGGACCTTTCGTCGACAATGCTGCCTAATGCCTTTGAGATATAACAAAAAAATTAAGATAATATAATATAAAAACGAAGTCGCGGGAATCGACTAGTACTATGTAACAACATTTTATATTTATATACTAGCTGGCCCGTGCAACTTCGTTTGCACCAAATCGGTTATTACCGGTTTCAAATCGCGATGGTAAAATAGGGGTTGATTGTAAAGGGTTGAAAATTCAGGGTTATATGTATTTACCAATGTTGTATCATAAAAAAATATATATCTAAAATTGAAAAAAAAATTAAGGGGTGGATTACCCTTAACATTTAGGGGGATGAAAAATAGATGTTGTCCGATTCTCAGACCTACCCAATTTGCACACAAAATTTCACGAGAATCGGGAAAGCCGTTTCGAAGGAGTTTAACCACAAACACCGCGACACGAGAATTTTATATATTAGATATTGTTTTCTATATTCGACAGATTAAACTATCTAATGATGTGCAAAGTTATAAATTATTATTGCGCCAAAAGATTGAGGAAAACAAAGAATAATTGTGTAATATAAAGCTAGCCTCTATAAAGCTAGCTTCTCACTTAGGTAACCTCGGTTTAGGTATTTAGAATGTGTTGTCTGAGAAAGAGTGGGCTTCGAAACGATGGATAGTGGCTAAATGTATACCACCCGATCTGGGACAATAGCGCTATCTACCTATGTCAGAATCAGCCTATCGAAGAATAAGAAAAAAATATCACATTTTCATGCGGGTATTTCTGGAATCTAACCTAACCTAAAGCTTCCTCAATCACTTTATCTACTGTTGAAAACCACACGATAATGCGTTCAGTAGATTTTGAGTTTATCGCGAACGTGGCAGAGGACGTTTTTTTTTAATAATATGTTGAGATAGTGATAAGGATAACATCCAATGAATCTAGAAAAAATAAATAATTTCCATGAGGTAAGAATTTTTTTTTTCGAAATGACTACGCTAATGACCCAGCAAGGTCTTAACAGCTTCACCGGACTACTAGGGCGAGCGCTTAAGGCACTCAGCCGATTTTATTTTGGCAACCAGCTCAAGAGTGCACGGCACACCTCGGCTTGACTATTGCATGCAATGCAATTGCCTGTTGCATGCAAAATCGCGACCTATCTTAGCTAACCTAGCTAACTATTCATATATGTAAGAGTTGTTGAAACGTATATGTGTACCAAGCATACACGCCTCAACAACTCCTCCATATATTTATCATTGGAAAATTGTGAGTTTTTCAGTTCGATAAGGAAAAAAAGTAAACCCTTTCACTTTCATGTGTAAGCGTGTAGACGTGCACGTGTGTGGGGGTGATCGTGTAGTGTTGTAGCGGTGATGTATATTTGTGTGCCACCGTATCGCGCAAGCAACGCACTCAAGGGCTCCCTACCGAGGAATCGAACCTAGGCTTGAGCCGCTCCCGTGGGAGGCCTAATTCGGTGGTAAGAAATTCATTTTGACGTTACAGAGTCACATGATTCACCTAGTCTAATATATATTAAAATAACTGATCGAATGCAAATGTTTGACATATAAACCGGAGTCTGTGAAATCGGATGTAAAATTTGTTTTGTCCAGCGAAGCCGATTAGTACTAGTAAGTATTATAATGTATTAATTTATGGAAATTTGTGTAGTAAATAAATAATAAGAAAAAACAATATTAATGCCAAAACTATGCTTATATACATACTAATATCTTTTTTCCAGTTCAAGATTATGAATAACAAGGTCAAATGAAGATCAAGACTGCCGACAGAAGGGAAAACTAAAAACAATGATATAACTGTGTTATTTTTTAATTTTTAAAACAATTATAATCTGAATTATTTTGATTTGTGTATATGATAATTAATCGAATATGTGGTGGGTTCCACAACCTCAATACAAAATATAAATATTACTTGTACACAGGCCGCTGTACTACGGGTCGCTAGTCTTTTTATTTACATGGGGAAATCATTTCGGATACCCACCACCCTAGCTTGGCATCTGAGGGTGGGTTATATCCGACTTTCACTACAAGACCCCATGGCGCCTTCTCACACCTAATGGTCAGGGAGAAGGAACTACCGACTAGCACAGTGTCCTACTCCCTGGCAGATGTCGGACCCTTATCAGAGGCTCCTTAGTGGGCTGAGGATAAGAGTAGTAGTAGAGACGATTGTGAGGAGCACATTGGCACAATGTGCCTCAACCACATGAGCCTGTGCAGAAAAAACTGCCAGGGCGACGGACGTGCCCACGTTCATCGCCCCAAGGCTCTTCTTACGGCGGCCTAAGGTCATTATTGACCATACACATCGCTAGTCTGACGCAAAGGCAATGTGTCACAAGCACTTTTACCCGATTAGGCCTCCCACGGCAGCGGCTCAAGCCTAGGTTCGATCCCTCAGTACGGTGACACACAAATATACATCACCGCTACAACACTACACAATCACCGCCACACACGTTCACGTCTACACGCTTACACATTTTGGTGGAAGGGTTTACTTTTTTTTCCCTTATCGAATTGAAAAACTCTCAATTTTCCGATAATAAATATATGGAGGAGTTGTTGAGGCGTGTATGCTTGGTACACATATATGTTTCAACAACTCATACATATTGAATAGTTAGCTAGGTTAGCTAAGATAGGTCGCGATTTTGCATGCAACAGGCAACAGCCAAGCCGAGGTGTGCCGTGCACCCTTGAGCTGGTTGCCAAAGTAAAATCGGCTGAGTGCCTTAAGCGCTCGCCTTAGTAGTCCGGTGAAGCTGTTAAGACTTTGCTGGGTCAATAGCGTAGTAATTTCGAAAAAAAAAGTCACAAGCACTTCGAGGTCATCGATGATGCGTAGCCATAAGTGTTTGATGTGAAACATCTATAGGTGGAGGGCAAACCTGATTGCTGGCGTGGCGACGCGTAACACGAACTTTGCACTATTAACGAAATACTCAAAAACATTTGCAACCCTATATATTACCATAAGATTCAAACTGCTTTGTCGGTCACTCGTTCTACTATTGTTACGTAGCACGCACCGACGACAGCGCTCTTTGACTATGCCGACAAACACACCGCGCCTAGTTGAATTTTGGTATTTAATAAAAATGAATATTTATGTAATAAAATAAATAAACAGTCGTTATTTTATGGAACAAATTTGTTATGCTTTATCGTTTTATTATGCCTTAGCTGATTCCTGTCGTAATCTATTCTTTTATGCATGTAAATTATACAGGACAATTTTAAAGTTTCATATCTGCCAGGCGTCTCGTGATGGGTCATTTTTTTCCTAACAAAAGTCAGTTAAAGCATCTAAAGAAGTTCTCATTTCAATAATAAATGCAACAGCTACATATTGAATCGTTGCAAAACTAGAAAATTATGTAACGCTAAACTATTATAATTAATTAAGCTGTCGAGATTCCGGTTAGATGCGACTGCACCTATATTGAAATTATGAAATTTTAATAAAATATTATGCCAACGGATGTTTGTCTTACTTTCAGATTTTCCGTTAATGCGACATATTCATCTTTATATCGTACCGTCATGATTTATAGACAGTCTCATTAGTTACCTACTTCCGTAGTTACGTAATTACGTGTCCTACAAAATCAAAGCAAAGAGAATGCAATTTTGCATGTTTGTGTCAAAATAACAAATACGGATTGTGTGTCAATCGTAATATAAATTAATATTTGTATACTTTTCTATACATATATTCGTACGAAGATAAACACAGGCGACATTTTACGCAGTCTGCTATTGCATCGGTCTTGTATTAGTAATGTAGTATTCTTTTCTAATTTCCTTAAAAAACAATATTGTTTTTTACTTTTTTTTTGGAAATATTTATCGTTTAAATCATGTCTTCTGCGACCAGTTTCCTTCACGTTTAGGTGGATTTTATAGGGTATGGGAGATAATACAAGATGTTCAAATTTTGACGCTAAAAAAATAAATTTTACAGTTCTTATTTATCTCATTTTTATTGCTATTCTATTAATTTATAAGTGATCGTGACTCGCCTTTCTTCAAAATGTCTTTGTTATTCAATTCTTCTATTATCATTTTGTAATAGTTAATAACCCCTAAAACGCATTCTCTCATTAAGTTAACCCTGATAATATTTTAGCATCTGCTTAGCCTCTATGGAAAAACATAACGTTATGTGGCCTAAATAACACTACGGAAAAGTTTGGGTCTACTAGTAAATTTTCGGAAATAACCTAGACGAAAAACATTCACTTAAATTACTTAAATTTTAAACCTCGATACTCCCGTTTAAGTTTTGTGTATTTATTCACATGCACATAAAAAGTGGAAATATTAAATTAATCTGAAATTAAATTAAATTCCATTGAAATAATCACAGTATCCTGGATTACCTCATAACCCACATTACCTCATCTCTGGCAACAGAATTTCCTGCGAAATTTACTGTTTTGTAATAACAAAGGTTAAAACACTAAATCTAAATCTGTTTCTAGATTATAAACAATTTGTATTGCAAAATTCAGGCGCTTACAAAGATTATTCTCAGATGCTCCCGACACTGAAGCGAGTGAAAGGAATTACAAAAATATATCAGATCTGTGATAGATAACAATATATTCGTAATATTTGTAGATGCTTATTATATCGCAACACCGACGATTCTTTTATTTAGCAATTACTATAATAAGATAATTGTTATTAATTTTCAACAGAATTGTGAGGTCATAATGCTATTTCAGATCTGTTTTACGTACATGTGCAATTGTAGATATGAATTTAAATCATTTCTTAGTAATCTAATATGTAAGAGCAACATTTCAGAACAGGCTATTTGGCTCATTTGGCTAATTCTTCTTTGTCATGTTTGCAATTGTTATTTTTTTTTATTTTTTTATTTCATAGGTAAATTAGATTACACTTGAAATATGTCATCTTTTTTTTTCACTACAGCTCATTCAGAAAGCAGTTTTTCCCCAGAGAAGAACGAGCAAGAAACTCAAGGGTTACAAGGATAGGTTAGGATAATATTTCAGTGAAAGGAATATCTAAAACAGTCGTACGGACAAGGAAAACATATGGGTTAATAAATCGTGCTATAGGGAAGTGAATAAAACAAAAGACAGGCGAGAGATCTTCAAAAATATTAGCAGGATTGACAGATTGAGGGTTATTTGCCACTTTAATTTATCAAATAGTAGTACTGTAAATAGAAAATTTAGCCTCATTTTCTTCGTTAGTATATCCGAGAGAAGCAGGATGGGCATCTAGTTATATAATAAAAATAAAAACAATTTTAGTAATAACTATATGAAATATTTCCTGTACTTTATTTGTTACGTACTGACTGGAAAAAACAAAAATGTACTGCATTCTCGACGATAGATAATTATAAAAACCTGTTTCATGTTGTTTCTTATATTGATCGGTTGAAATAACCGTCAATTTAAACAGTACATTGAAAGTATAGATAAAGGACGAAAAAGAATTGCCCTATTCATATAGAGTTTGCAAAAGCCGTGTTAAAGATATGAATTAGGCTTAAAAATCCCTTGTCAATAATATTATAAATAAAATAAGTGTAAATACATTACATACATGACATTTTGATAAAACGAACGGCAAGATAACGCACACATACGTAAAGTAATATTGTAACGCCACTGTTTTAGATAAAATTTAGAAGTAAAATGGCATATTCTTACTATCGGTGGTGAAAAAGAAATAGTTATATGTTGCTTGATACGGGCGGATAGATGGATAGACGGATTGATGATAGTCGTCAAAAATAGGCTAGTTAGTCAAGTTTTAATAATGCGCTATCGAAGCGCTTAAAACCTATCTACAGCTTTTTAGCTATAATATCATTGCCCTTAATTGTGTATTTTACAAAGACGAAGGAATATCAAATATTCCGGTGTTAATCAGTGTAATAATCACGCGACAGGGTGCGGTGTCTGTTAGAGTATGCGAAAAGAAAGAATACTTTATTATTTGGCTGAAAACCAGCGCCGTGTTCAAAAACGGCAATACGCTGACGCCAGGCCTCATTGCCATAGTTTTACATGTTTCATATTTAAAAGTTTTTTTTTTGTACAGCTGTATTTAGCTGTGACAATAAAAATCTTTCTTTCTTTCAAAATTTTATACCCTGAAAAATAGGTTGGTAGACGCTTCAAAAAAATTATCTTCAAGTATGAATTCTTCATTTCAATAGGAAAGTCTTCCGCCTCTCAGTTTTTTTTTTATTTTTTGCTTTTTATTAGAAAGAAAAAATCATACCTACCTCGGTATTCACTATTAAAAAAAATATATCTCATTTCATATATTTGTAGGAAATTGAATTTTCTACAAAAAAAGATCTTTTACAATTTTTTTGTAAACCTCACTGTTTAAAAGTCATTGAAGATTGAAATTAGATTATTTATGATAATGATATAAGAAAAAAAGAGATTTAGCTATCATAACCTAATCACACTGAAATTAAAACGGTTTGTATATTTTCTTTCATCCTTCCGTAAAGTGACAGTATACATATAAGAGATTTATACTGTGGTAAAGTCCACTTTCTGTTTATATATTTTATGTGGCCTCGTTTATATACTAAAATGCTATGGAACATCCCGATGTCTATCTTATTTAAATTAAAATTCTTAATTAAGTCTTTATGGTACACGTATTTCTCGTCTATAAATATTTAAATAACCTACAATTCTCTGAATACAACTTTGCCTTTTTTTTTCTCGAACTGACTATTCTATTAGCCTTAATTCTTTGGCCTTTACAGCTTCACCGGACTACATACAACTTTGCCTTGTATATAAAACCTTTACAACTTCCTAAGCATTACAAATTATTCGTAATCAAAAGGTACTTAATTATAATAAAAAGAATATACGCTTTCTGGTTTATAAATAGTCATCGTTTTAACAGGTATATTTTTTCGATCACCTTGCCGCTTCGCT
The DNA here is from genome assembly GCA_014332785.1 of Antheraea mylitta. Taxonomy (NCBI): domain Eukaryota; kingdom Metazoa; phylum Arthropoda; class Insecta; order Lepidoptera; family Saturniidae; genus Antheraea; species Antheraea mylitta. The sequence continues at coordinate 3,305,561 of JACEII010000017.1, read as the reverse complement.
CCGTTGCGTATTTGAGGTGAAACGTTCCTTTCGACAACAAAAAGTATTTTCGAATTTTGCATAAATTTAATTTTACGTCTTTATTCAGATTCCGAATTTTTATAATTTTTATATTCATTAGTTTTAGTTCCATCCAGTGATTTAGTACGTAACTTTTTTTTTCTTTATAGATTTTTGATGTAAAACATAATATAGGAGAGGGTAAACCTGATTGTTGGTGCGATACAGGCCGTGGCGTGTGTGTAAGACGTGGCGACGTGATGCCATTCGCAAGCGGATGTGCGTAATCTCTCTGAACGGCACTGATCTCGCATACATATAGATTATACAGTGTTGTTTACTAAGTTATACATGTGTTTCACATCAGCCACGCGTCCCGTGAAGGCTCAATTTTTTTTTACGTTTCTCCACAATGTCCTATGATGTTAAATGACGATAATGGTAGTGGCGACGTGATACCATTCGTAAGCGAATGTGCGTAATCTCTCTGACCCGCACTGAGCTCGCATACATGTAAGTTATACAGTGTTGTTTTCTACGTTTCACATGTGTTTCACATCTGCCAGGCGTCCCGTGACGGTTCAAATTTTTTTTTGCGGTTGTCTACAGTCTCCTATAATGTTAAATGACGATGTCGGTAAAGATGGTAAACCCGCTAAGCCTGGAGGGACTAGGTCACTTTTAGCTGTCGGTGTACACCTTCAGGGTTTGGCGACAGATTTGTAGAGGTAGCAAGCTAAGTAGGTTTAAAAAAGCCCTAGCTCATTCGTAAGGATTTTAACTTACCGCTAACTAAATGCGTTAACCATTGAGTTATCAACACGACAGAGTTTGAACGAATGAACAGTTTTTTCCCATTTTTCATTTTAACATTAAATAACTAATAATAATCATTCAAAATAGCAACATAAGAGTTAACATGTAATGTAATTGAAATAACCTATCAAGAAATGTTAAGCAAATATGTTATGATAAAGCTAGTATCCATATTTTTTGCCGTCTCAATACATCCGTTCGCAAAAACTTTTATAATTTAGGTATACTAAATGCAGGCATGATTTGAAAACTAATAATCACAATTTTGCCAAAATCTAGGATCAATAATATCGGTTATAGTTTTCGTCAACAGTGTTAGATTTTAAAATAATGTTCTAAATCGCATTACAGATTTGTCGGGCAGTAACATCAAGTAACATATGAAGCAGATTTTAAATTTAAAGGGCCATTATAGTATGTAAAGATTAGTTGAACGTTCGTAATATGTAGTCCGGTGAAGCTGTTAAGACCTTGCTGGATCAATAGCGTAGTCATTTCGAAAAAAAAAAAAACGTTCATAGTATCTTCAAATTCTCCTTCTCTCTATACATCTATCAAAAATGACTGTGACCAAACTCTTTAATTAGTAACGAAAAAAAACTTATATACTATTGTTTAAAAAATATATAACTAAAAATTAATTGTTTTTAGCCTTCTCAGGTCTAAAATTAATGCAGTATTTTTTTCTTATGATAAATGTACTTTCAGTATTATGGTTACTCGTAAATATCTAAAGATAGTATTAAATAATTTGTTTTAAACGAAATGTAATAAAACTTATTATTCCAATTAAAATAAAACTTGAGGAAACAGCGCACAGTAATAGTATTTTTAATCAAGTAAACTTAAATTAGTTTTGTAGAACAAAAAAATTATAAATCAATGCTATAAATATAGTTAGGTTGAGTTTCTTGCAAGTTTTTTTTAGTGGAATACTTTATCTTAATGTAGGTTAGGGTGTCCGTTACTGACTTTTTAAGATTTTTAATTCAGGTATTATTATCTAATCTATTTGTCTACAGCTTAAAAATAATACAGTGGTGTCTTTGCGTTGCCACTTTATGTTTTTTTTCCTTTTTTATTAACGCGGGGAAATCTCCTTCAGATATTCACTCTCCCTGGGGAGAGAGTGGGTTATGTCCAACTCGCACGGACTAAAACCTCATGGTGTACCATCTAACGCATTGGAGTGGCCAGGGATCGGTCCTGCTATCTTCTTGACAACCGCTCCTTGCGGCAGCCTGGCAAGGTGATTAGGCTCTGTCCTAATAGAGAGGTAAGCTGGGTACGCAGCCAGCCGAAACTGTGCAATGAGGAGATGGGCCCCACGGTTTTAGAACAAAGTCCTAAAGCATATTACCGATTTGCCGGAATGTAAGTTTAATTGCCATGTCAAGCGGGTTTTGGTGTCATAGGGGTATTATAGAATGGATTAATAGATTAACGATGGTGATGTCTAAAATTGACTCCTCTTTGTCCGTGCCCTAAAAACGATTGTAACGTGTAATGTATTAGAAATATTACCTATGTATTATGTTTTCCGAACTGGTCGTATTTTTGACGTTTACAAGCGCCTTCTTAGGGTCTAAATTGAATAAAGTATTTTTGATTTGTTTTGATCATAACCAAACAAAAGGTTATGTTTGATGTAAAGAAAGCATTAACATCAGAAGATATATCCTAAAGCAATTTGATGGGCTGGAACTAATTCGATGTGTAAATAGGATTCATCTCCACTGCTGTGACGTCTATTTTATGAATTGTTTCTTATGTATTACGCTGTGAAATTTATAGCAATCCATTTATCAATGTGAATATAAATATGGCCTCAAATTTTCTCAATTATTCGTTCTGTGCAGCGGCGCCCGCGCATCGACGCGTGACGACGCCGAAATATTTGAATTCACAGCTGATTGTTTCATTGCGTAACTAGCATTTCGTTCATAGTTTCGTATTAATCTCTTTTACGGATTTACTATATTCGGTATTTAATTCGATGTTATAACTGAAGTAGGCGCATCTGATATTTTATTTAAAAGTCAAGTTGATCTTGGGATAATATCAAGGTCCGTTAATATTCATTAACGAGTTAATTTAATAATACGTAAATGGTAAAGTTATACAACTTAATTTGTGATTTATGACGCCATAGTTCAGTTACAGTTTGTTCGGTTATAGCATCAATGTATGTTGTTATGATTCCTATAAAACTTGAGATTTCGGTAACGGTAAATATCCTGATTTAACTATAATATGATAGTTGGTCATTTATAAATTCTTGACGAGCTAGAAGATCAAAGCTAGCTATTAAAGTACAAACACAGTATAATTAAAGATCTGGGGAGATCTAGAGTGATTAAAGAGATATCTTTATGTTATAAAAGTCGACTTTCCCATGTCGACCTGCTACTCACTCGAATACATATTAACTGAATTTGAATCGTAAATAAAAAGATAGTAAAAGAGTCACTATGACGGATTATAAAAAATAATAAAAACAAATGATGTAAAGCTATTTATAAAATTATTTGTATAAAGGTTTGGAAGGAAATCACGTTAAAGATTTTTTAAACGTAAATCAATTGACAATAGTTTTACAGAATATTAATCATTCACACCATATTTATGTTTTGCAAGTGAATAATATATAAATAAATAATTTAATCTGTTATAAATGATTTCACAAAAGATGCAATGAAAGTATAATTGGATTTAATTAACTCCACTAGTTGCAACTAAATTATCATATTACAAAAATAATGAAGAAATACGTTTTGTTGTTAAAATTTGAACAATAAATTAATTTGATTGATAGAAAGATTACGACCAGCTAGATCTATGTCATAGATTTAGTCTTGGAATGTAAAAACGTAGGTTATCTAACTTGATGAATATAATGTAGACGAATTTGTCCAGTTTTCGTGTTATCAAAGTAAATGTAAATATAATTATTCTATCAAATACGTTCTCTGGTTATGCTATTTTCATGTGATCTTACATTATGTCTTTGCAGTCGTTCCTAGCAGCGTTTTTGTGGTTTTTTGTTTCTTCTTGTGTTTATAAGATCTTGAATATTATGCAAACAGTATGCCTTTTCCGTGATAACTTAAACTCACTTTTAGCTCTTATTTTGGGTGTTTCATTAAATAAGGGATAGCTGGCTAAGGAAATGTGTAGTTCTGATTCATTTGGAAGTTAATTAATCCAGCTTTAGGAATACTGACAAATAGTCCTTCAATTGTCTTAACTAATACCTAGGGTAGATATGTGGAATTTGATGTGATGTTGACTTTATATATGACAGTATAGGCATTATTTAAGAAGAGATTCCTCTAAATTTGATCTCTAAGAAAAAGGGTGAAAAAATTTGTGATAAATATTTTTTCCTGTGAAAATTTGGAGTATAGAATTAATACATTTCAATACAATTTTTGAACATATCTTTGATTGTATGTCAAAATATAAAGACTGAGAAAATTAAAGGAATCAAAATTTGTATGTGAGGAATATGATTATTATATAGCAAATAGAATACATGAATAAATTGGATTTCAATTTTAAAAATAAATGCACGTAACCTCACCAGGCAATCGAAGACGCTTATTTATATAGATAATAAATGTAAATGTATGTTTGTTTGTTTGCTTATTACACTTTCAAGTCTTAAATACTCAACAGCCCTAACTTAAGAAAGGCCATAAGGTACCTTTACTCAAAAAAAGTACTGTTTCCTATAAGTCAAACCTTTATTAAAGCCAGCGGAACCGAAAGCAAAAGTTATAAACCAATAGCTATATCTATTATTAGATAAGAGAAAGGACTATGATAAGTTTACCTTGTCGTTTGTTTTGGCGGAATTACGGCTTAAGACCTCTAGCTGTGTTTGTTTTTATTATTTAATTCGACTTTACAGTTGACTCTGTTAATCCCAAAGTCAACGAAAATTTAAATATAATAATAATATAAAAACTTTTTTCTGTTACTCCGCCTATGTAGTTTTTATTTATGTTACAGCTAAACCGCAAAAATTAGTTGTTCTACAGATAATCCCGATAATGCACAGATTAAATAGGGTGATTGGTTTAAGGGTTGAAAATTGTTACATTAGTAATTTCGTGGTTTGAACATACGCCAGTTAGTGTGAAAAATGTCTAGTATTACTAAATTGAAATTAAATCTTTTGTACACTTATAAAAAACGACACTCAGATTGATGGTTGTTAGGTGTACCTTACTAAAAAAACTACGTTTAATTCTATTAGATTTTAATTAATACGAACACAACCACAAGCGCTTGCTAATAACTAATAATAAATAAAGATATGCTTATACCGTCAAACTTCACGCGGAAGTGATTTGAATTAAAATTTTATATAATTTAGTAATTGCAATGAATTATGTATAATTACAGGGCACTAAGAAAATAAATTAAATATACTTCATATAAATTATTGAAATATCGTTAACGCGAAAACTTTAAAAAAGTCACCTTTAATTAAATTAAACATGTGTATAACATTATTTTGAAATCACCTTGATAAGTACATAAATTAGAAGGTTTTTGTGCCGGCTCGTATTAATATTATAATCATTTGATCAAATATTACGTACTGTTTGTTTCATACTTTAGCACAGCCGAGATGAACCGCCATCTTATGATTGATTCTTTCGTCGTGGCGCTAAGCTATTTATTATAATTTTCGATACTAATGTGAATTTACCTTAATTAAATATTAAATAGTCAATGTATGAGTTAATACTTTTGTTATGTCGCTTTAAGATATGGTTATGTCTTCGATATAAATATCAAAATACTTTTTAATTGTATGCCAAACTATACTAGTACATTCTATCTAGATATACCTATATAAATAGACAGGGAGAAAATAGTTAAGAAGATCTCGCTATTCACTTAGTCGATTTTCGTATTTTTTTTATTTTGTTACTTTTGGCAAGCTTATTAAGTATCGATAAAGAAAAAGGTTTTTTTTTCTATGGTGGAATTTTAGCCACTCAACGAGCACTCGTATAAATAAAATGATAAATGTTTGTCGTTGGGTCTGTATCACACAAATATTTACAAGATAGATCACAATAAAGTTTTTACTTCTAACTCTTAGACATTTGGTCCTTATCTAAACAAATATCACGAGATCTTAATCTATACTAATATTATAAAGAGGTAAAGTTTGTGAGTTTGTGGCGTTGAAGGGGGTAATCTCAGGAACTACTGGTCCGATTTTAATAATTCTTTCAATATTATATAGCTTATTTATCGAGAATGGTTATAGGCTATATCATCACGCTAAGACTAATAGGAGCGGGGAGCCAATGAAGAATGTTTAAAAATCGGGCTTTTTCCTCTTCAGAGTTTCCGCTGCGTGTTAACGTTAACCCCAAGTATCTATTCCACACGAACGAAGTCGCGGACGGAGGCTCGTTTAATATAAAGTTATTAACGTTTTAAAAAAATACATTTTTTACAAGCACTAATGCTTTCAGCGATGTAATACGGCAAGCGGTGTGGTACGCATGCATAGGCGAAGAGAAGCAAACGGATAACATTGTTTAGGAATAAATTTTGATATAAGCGTATAAATATATTGCTACGATAATAAACAATGTAGGTAAAGTCATGGGTATTAGTTAGTTCTTCATAATTTTATATCGGAAAAAGGAGGTTAACTCCTTGTAACGTTGAGTTGTACAAATATAATAATTATTTAATTTCTTTACAGGTAAGATTCTGCGGATTCAATAATTTCCAATGCAGTTAGAATGATCAAATACCTAAATAAAGGTATGTTACGCTTCAATACTTATTTCAATTAAATTGATACCTCAAATGTAGTAGTTATGGTTTAGTCAACGCATTCGAATACGGTCTGAATGCTTGAGGTATTTTAAATACTGTTTTTGCAACATAAAAACTTAATTATTGCATGTAACGACGGTTCATTTTTGTAAAATCCTAAATAATATGAATGCAGAACTGAGTTTGTTTATTTGTTAAGCTGTTACGTCTTAATTACACAACTAATAATCATGAAATTTTACATACACATGTCTAGAGTACAGACAAGGACATAGGGTACAGATATTTATCCAGAGAAATAGTATTCTATTTGAGGGAAGTACTAATCCGCATTAGACATCTTACCTTTGACGTACAGTGAAGCTGTGGAACAATTTCTCGTCCAGTATGCTCCCTTCTTCCTAACATGGGATCGTTTAAGCGTAATGTGAAAAGGCATTTATGCAGGCCGGTAACACCGAGGACCGGCTTTGCGAAGGATGGCGTGTCTCTCGGTAGTCGCCGTTGTTTTGGATTATATTGTGCTTACCATCAGGTATAGTGTAGTCACTTTGTCGTGCTACGATAAAAAACCTGTGAAGCCACATGTCAAAGCTAGTAGTTTTTGATGTTAATAAGTGCCTTATTAGGGCCTAAACTGAATAAAGTATTTTTGATTTTGATTTTGCTATCACATAAAACGCTACAATGTTTAGCTAGGGAAATAATACCATAGAAATTGTAGGGTACAAAATTAGCCGAAGAAGAAAGTGCGGCTGCGGATCTTGATTTAATTTAATAGCAAGTAAAATCGCAAAAAGTTACTGGTCTACATTTATATTTTCAATTTAAACATAAGTAGCCAATTCGTATTCATCGATTTACTAAATATTTGTACAGGTTGTCTCATTTAAATAATATGTAAAATTAAACAAGTGGAACAATGAGGAAATGTTATACGAGTACGTAATTAGTTATTAAGTTACCTATATTATTTATTAAGATCATCTTTTGATCCCACTTTGTTGTTCGCAAGATGTCGTATAACACACTTTATTGTAGTCCGGTGAAGCTGTTAAGATCTTGCTGGGTCAATAGCGTAGTCAGTTCGAAAAAAAAACATCTCTTATTCGAGCACCTCAAAGACAACATTAAGCTTGATAATAAACTCAAGGCTATGTAGACACAACAGTGACCGTTTAGAGATCTTAAATCCATCGACAGTCGCCGTTATGATCTCGAAATATGACAAAAACATAGTCAATCATAATATAATGGTAGTTATCCAGTTGAGTATATACACCTTACTTTTATGGAGTTCCGATTCTGACGCGGCCGGGAACGGTTGTGTCCGCGCTCGGAGCGATATTTCGTGATTATTGTGATACAGTGTATACAGAGTGAAGTGTTTGGCTTTCACCTTGAAGTGCCGATCCGGCTGACGTGGCACATACATGCACCGCAGCTGCGTAACACCTGCGTTCTTTTTCCTGAAATTGAGTAAGACCCTTCCTTTGTATTTATTTATTGCTTTATTTATTATATTATATTGGTACATTTATTTGTTTACTCATTAGTTTATCTATTTATTTACGTAGTCCTTTATCCTTTTAGTCGTCATTTCTTTATAACTTTATTTATTTCCATCATTTATTTGTTTAGTTATCCATTTATTTATTTGTTCTATATCTATGCAAATTATTTGCCTTGCCTGTCTCGCTAACGTATTTCCTGTATTGCTTTCTTCTTCTGGTTCATTTTAAATAGCTCTCTTGATCTGCACCCGGGATAGACCCGTAATTAACCCGTTCGGCGTGCCCCCCTGCCATTAAGGAGGGGAGGTTGTTTCGCGCCCCCCCCCTCCTCCTTAGTCCACCGCGATGGACTCACAATGCTTTGATAGGTTCCGTCGCAGCCTTCTCGCGCAAGGCGTAGATGAAAAATGTTAAATTCTGCTATAATAGATGCATCGCAGCCCACCGAGGGCATTTAATTTGTAAGTAATTTACCAACCGCGAACTCATTTGCGACCTTATCGCCGCAGTCTCCTCTAGACGCGCGCGACAAAGGCCTACTAGAGTCCTCGATTTTTAGCTCCAGCTCGGAAACCGGCTTACGACGGCTCGGACCATCATCGCGATCGTTTATGTTCGTTACGAAAAACAGTCAAGTCTCGTATTTCTGAGAACCGGGGTGACAGGTGGGACAGACTCCTGGAGGGTCTCCAGCCGTCTCACCTGTCGTACTGGAATCTAGCGCGAACTCTCAAATCAGATATGGTCACTCCAATGCCTCCTCTCGACAGAGGCCCCGGGTTGCCTCCCGCGTTCGATAGCATAGATAAAGCAGAATGCCTTGCCGCAAGCTAGGAGGAACAATGTTCGCCAAAGACTGATAACACTGACCCTTTCCATAACGGATTAATCGAATCAGCTGCAGAGCATGTACTCGCGTCTCCTCCGGCGGATACCCTAACCGCGATCACTTTCGATGAAGTTGCAGGCGCAATTTACGCTTCCGGCTGGCGGTCGGACTTTCTTAGTAAGCGCATCGAAAAAGCCGTTTATACTCTTGGTGAATGGTTTCGTCGATGGCACATAGAAGTTAATCCCGATAAGAGTGCCGCAATACTCTTCGATCCCACGAAACGCGCTAATAAATTTGAGCCCATCAGGCTATACGGAATCGATATCCCTTGGGTCGAAGAAGTCAGATATCTCGGTGATACATTAGATAGACATCTAAAGTTCAATTCATATATAGACAGAGTGCGAAACAAAGCCGCTATGGTCTTGGGTCGTCTCCATCCGTTGCTTTGTCATAAGAGTAAGATGTCCCTCAGACACAAGCTCACTTTGTATAAAACGTGTATCCGTCCCGTGATAACATATAGCTGCCCCGTTTTTGCACATATGTCCAAAGATAACTTTGATAAGCTGCAGGTTCTCCAAAATCGCGTTTTACGTAAAGTGACCGGTGCCCCGTGGTATATCCGGAGAGTTGATCTCCATAGAGACCTAGAGATCCCTTCTATCTGGGCGTACGTAAAATCACTTACGAAACAGAGCGTGTTCACGCCCACGCCCGCGTAACCATAGATCACACCGCCGTGATCTGGGGGTTAATTTCGTTCCCGCACATCCGATTAGGCCTCCCACGGCAGCGGCTCAAGCCTAGGTTCGATCCCTCGGTAGGGAACCCTTGAGTGCATTGCTTGCGCGATACGGTGATACACAAATATACATCACCGCTACAACACTACACGATCACCCCCACACACGTGCACGTCTAGACGCTTACACATTTTGGTGGAAGGGTTTACTTTTTTTCCCTTATTGAACTGAAAAACTCTCAATTTTCCGATAATAAAAATATTGAGGAGTTGTTGAGGCGTGTATGCTTGGTACACATATACCTACGTTTCAACAACTCATACATATATGAATAGTTAGCTAGGTTAGCTAAGATAGGTCACGATTTTGCATGCAACAGGCAACAGCCAAGCCGAGGTGTGCAGTGCACCCTTGAGCTGGTTGCCAAAATAAAATCGGCTGAGTGCCTTAAGCGCTCGCCTTAGTAGTCCGGTGAAGCTGTTAAGACCTTGCTGGGTCAATAGCGTAGTCGCTTCAAAAAAAAAAAAAAAACTTTATAAATATATTAAGTTTTGCCCTCGACTTTGCTCGCAATAATTTAAAAATGACATACTTTTTCTAGATAAAACGCGAAGGTCGAACCGTTGATTATAGTCGTGAAGAATAACAGACACTTGATTTATTTTATGTATAGATTGACTTTTGGCATAAATGTCATACGCCAAACTGGTATTACCTACCTTTCGCTTTTTTAATCTATAATTAAAATTAGAAAAAGATAATTTATTTAATTTTCTTATAATTACTTTAAATATATCTATGTAAGTGCTAACCTGTATTATTTAAACTAATTTAATATGGCAATTGACTCGATATCCTTGCGTTTAATAACTTCGTGGTTTTAATATTAAATATAATGTTTCATGAGATATCGGATTAAATTTCTATTAATTTTATCTGTGTTACTAGAATAAGTTCATTATTTTGATTGCTTCTTCAATACTTAGCGTTCTTGAAATTCTAATTATCAACAGAGTAACGATAACGTGTCGTTTGAGAGGACGAATTCTTTGTTTTCTATACATGTATTAGCGGTCCGTGCGGACGTTGTCCCACCCGTATACTAAAAAAATCCGACCGCAGTGCCACCTACCGTATCCAATTGTGAATCTAAACCATTCTTGGATCCACTGGAACAAGCACACAAAATTTCACCAAAATCGGTCCAGCTATTTAGGAGGAGTTCAGTGACATACACACGTACAAAAAAAAAATAATATATATATATATATTCTAGTTGACACGGCCACGCGTTCTTGTAGCTCAGTTATAATATGTTGAATTGAAACTATGAGGAAGTAATTGATATTATGAGGTTTGCCTAAAAATTTAAAAATGAAACGAGGTTACATAGTAAATAGATTAACAGAACCCATGTACCATAAATTGAAACTGAAAATTAAAACATGGTGCCATCTATGACATATCTGTAAGACACGGTCTTACAGTTTTCTGACAACAAACTAATTTAAAGCGCCATCTGTTCGAGACCGATGAAACTTATAATTAATAACAATAATCAACATTGACAATTGTTTAATGTACAATTGAAGATTATTGAGGCAATAAATCGTAATATAAATTATCCTATTTCTCTAACATGACCAAATTATATATAAACGCCAACTTTCATGACGATAAGCTGAGTATTTTCGAAATGTAAAAAAACCTTACTGAATAGAAAAAAACATGAACATAGTTAAGCGCATAATAAAAAAGTCCTACAGAATTTCGCATGCGTTTCTTGTTATTTATTGCTATTATTATTGGCTGTTTACCTGTTTTCTTTTGTTTAATATTGACAAAGGAATATGCATTTTTTATATTATTTGGTTACTGCCCATACTATAGACAAGTTCAAGCCTTAATTTATAATCTTAATTGCTCATACTTGACGCTCTTTACGTCAACAATTTACAATATTTGTAGAATACCCAATATAGATATTACATAAAAAAAAACACAAAGGAAAACAAATAATAATATATGTATATTACATATTGTAATCGAATTTCCACCACTAAATGACGACTCTTCATCTTCTTACCCTTATCTCACATAAGTGAGGTCGGCACAATATGTTTTGCTTTTCCACTCTCGCCTATCAAATGTCGTGCCAGTATTGACACTTTTTACACACATATCTGGTAGTGGTGGTAGAGCCACGCTGAAGGTATTATTGGTGAATGGGTCGGCTCGTCCGGGGTAGTACCACCCTCTCATAGAAAACCGACGTGAAGTAACACTGCTTGCATTGTTGCGTTTTGTTCGGTCAGTGAGAGTGCCGGAGGCCCATCTCCCCTTCCCTTTTCTCTCCCTTCCCTTCTTCTCTACCCCTCTCCCTTTCTATCCATTCCCCCAAACACAGGCTGGCAACGCACTTGCGACTTCCCTGGTGTTGCTAGTGTCTATGGACGCCGGTGATCGCTTCACAATTGGTGACCCGCCAGTTCGTTTGCCTCCTACACGTAAAAAAAAAAAAAACATTTTTCACATAATCCATCCGTACCTTTTTCTGTCTTCCTCTACTCTTATTTATATCCACTATTATACTCAAAACTGAATGACAAAAATGAATGAATTATAATAAATTTCTACATAATCTCTGATAGTTATTAATTCGTTTCAATAACTCGTTACATAATTTTAGAGCCTTGACTAAGCGGAACATTATCTTAGAATAATCCAACACGTTGATTATACATTTAATGACATTATTTATGCTTAATCTAGTTAGATGTGTGTACGTGACGACGTATGTGGCAATAATATCGTCATGGTTTATTTTTTTATTATTTTGTTGCGGTTTTCATGTCATAATCATATTTCGACAAGTCTCGTGGTGCTCTGGTATACTAGGGATTCTCGAACTGGGTTCCGGGGAACCTAGGGGTTCCGTAGAGTAGTCATGAAGGTTCCGCTAAATTTATATTTATACAAGAAACAAATACAGAAATACAGTTCACGATTGGATGCTACACCAGATATATGCATACAATTGTAGGACATAATACCGAAATATAAAACATTTATTTATAAAACAGAAAACAATTTCATTCTTCCACATTTCTTTAAAAAAAAGGTTCTTATATAAATTTTATTGTTGATTTGGAATCATTTGATATGGGATTCCATAAAATTAAAGGTATTTGGATAGTGTTCCGTTAAGTTTAAAGTTTAGGAACCCCTGTGCTATACTATTGGACTGAGACGTCGTGAATCCAATCCAGGTACACACCTGGATTAGATTGGGCTTGATTGGATTGGATTGAATTGGAAACCAACTTTATGTTCTAAACATAATATTAAGTTGTGTCTGCTCGTCAAATGTAATCTAAATCAATGATATTTGTAATATCATTGATCTAAATGCATTTGGATCAAAGAGCATGAAGGTGCACCTTGAATTAAAAAAATCACATGAATCTTTAACACCTCTTTAATTTTGACTGTAACTCCAAAAAGATCAAAAGCCGAAACGTAGAATATTAATTACACATTCAAAGGTTAACTTATCTTGTATTTTGGAAACTAGACAACTTATGATAACGAATCCTAGACATTAAATAGATCTTAGCAATAAAAGAACTTTGACCTGTATTTAGTGGGACGTATTTATTAATTATTGATTGATGAAGCGATGATGGTTCGTACTTAGTGAGTTGGACCACTGCATCGATCGCCGTAGGGTCGAATCGTCGTGAATGAGCTAAAACGTTCGACGAAGGAAAATTTTGTGATGATAGAAAAGCATAATGATAGAGCATTTTCTAAGATCGCATGGTTAGTTACCACCGTCGAGTAAAGTGTAAGTAGAGTAAAGTTTAGTGTGTTTACTATTTTAGACCACATTGGCATTTAACATCAGTAGAGCTTGTAATCAAACGCTCAGTCCTATAAAGTATTTAAAGGTTTTTCGAGATAATCATAAGAACTGCCTAACAGAAGTTAAAACTTAATACAATGAGATAACGGTGTTCTATTTTGAATTTTGAAATTAATCATATTGTAAATGACAATATTTAAATTTTATATATTGTTTGTTGAAATTATTAACTTTAGTGTAGTTTTAATATATATTGGTAATAATAATCATATACACTTTTATATATTTTTTTTTTTATATCAACAGAGGCAAACGAACTGGTGGGTCACGTGATGTTAAGTGATCACCACCGTCCATAGACACTAGCGACATCAGGACGTCGCAAGTGCGTTGCCAGCCTGTATATGGGACAAGGGGGAGGAGAAGGAAAAGAAAAGCAGGAAAGAGGAAGGGACGTGGGCCTCCGGCTCTCTCACTGACCGAACGAAACACAGCAATGCAAGCACTGTTATTTCACGTCGGTTATCTGTGAGAGGGGTGGTACTACCCCGGAGGAGCCGACCCATTCATGCTGAAACCAAAAATAGCTTCAGAGGGGCTCTACCACCTACTAGTCTACTACTATAAAATCTATTAATCAATTAAACGTTTGATGATTTGAAAAAGATTAATATAAAATGTACACACTTCGCTATACTACGCAACGCTAGCCTGACAAAAGTCTCGCAAGTGTAATACGACCAGTCACGTTTACTAGCATATCATGACGCGAAATTATAAATTTATCTACTGTCAAAACTACCGTTCAATACGATAAGATCTCACTTAAAAATTTGTTTAGTTAATTTTAAAGTGACGCTAAATTGGCATTTGTTTAAATAATAAATTCCATACATCCTGATTCTATATATAATAATATGTAATAATGTAATTACATTATTTAGTACCCAATTTCCTCCGCAAGTACTGCCCAGATAATAATGTAGTGTAATACAAAAAAGAAGACTAGTTGTCCTCGCGTAAAGATCACTTGTTTGTTGGACTTTCCGAGCCGTGTATATTATGTAGACCAACTGAAAGGAGATTCAAAACAAGTGTCATGTGTGCACGCGCGTGTGTGTGTGTGTGAGTGTTTTTTTCTAACGTGTACTTATTACGGTCAATAAAAACTCCTTGAATAATAATCATTGAACGAATGTAATTAATTAGCGTCAGCTATTTTAATCAAAAGTAAAAAGATTGTTGATTTTTATTACTACCGCTGGTGAGAAGGCTTGCGTGTGTTTACGGTGACTCGTATGCTAAACAAGTGTAATAATTTATAAAGATCACAAAAACCGACGATAAATATACAGAGACTTTTTTATCAAGCTGTAAATAAAGACGGTAATATTATTCGGCTGTATTCATATTTCTTTAATACGCTTTGTAACCTAAATAACTTGAAGGATTGTATCATAAGATTTCTTTTTAAATTTGTCTTCTTTATTGAAGGCACATAAAGCGTAATAGACGTCTTTCATTAAAAAAAAAAATTTTAGATGTCAATGTAACTTTAAAAAATCAATATATTTAAAGCCCTGTATTTTTTTTGTAATAATCATCTACTTATCTAAAATATGTTTTATAACTATCTATATATTATACAAATTTGAATACAATTTAAAAAGCTGTATTGAACTACAGCCACACACATATAGACATAAACCATTGTTTATGTGTACCATAGTAAAGTACATTAGAAACTAAAAGCATTTGATATCACCCTGAAAAACACCTTTTACATGTAGACAAAGAGCCATATCACTTTAAAAATATGTGGCGTTAAAAGTACAGAAATGAGACATTTATTCAACGGTAATAGCGGAATTATGAATACCGAGGAGTTAGGTACAACTAGAACGGTTACACATAATTTTAGATATTTCGAATGGATTGATAAAATGGATTCTTATTATGTTATATTATGTTGTCTCATTATGTGATATTATGTTTTCTTTCTTAACAGTGTCTTTTTACAATCACGTTATTATTTGTACTACCCAATAATATACTTAGAAGCTATTTTATATTTAAAGGCTCCCTAAAACGTATTTGCCAGATCAAAAGCGTTTACAGACATGGCTGAACATCAGCTTCATCATAATATGTACATACAAAATCAAGCCTTAGTAAAGGAACAAGAAATCGTTGTGTATTCGTATTTCTTCCTCTTTCTCCTTTGTATTTCTTCCTCTTTCTCCTTTGTATTTCTCTTTGTATTTGTAATCCTGGAATAGTAATAGAGTTTTAGAGTAATAGTTTCTTGTTTCATCTGAATGTGTCCGTATAAAGTCGATATTTTGTCAATTAATATCACCTTGCTTTTGTCAAATACGTAATAATGAGGTAACATTTCGGAAGCAGTCTTTTAATTTAAGCCGTCTAAGAGCTGATTTTCAAAAGACAATTTATTACAGCTCACTTTTAAAATAAAATATCAAATTTAATTGTTCTAGATTCATCGGTCTAAGTTGTGCATTGTCCACAGACAAATTTAAGATTTTTTAAAGTGGATTGTATAATCAAATTCTGCGTGGAACTAAACCGAATCGAATGCATTTCAAAATGGAACGATTTGATTGGCGGAACGCGCTGGCAGCCATTTTGGCCCTAATGTCTATCACTTTTGCATACGTCATTGAAGAACCATCACTGTAATAAAGGTCAACAACTTTATAAATGTATGTCGGATTAGCCTTCTGTACTTGAAGTAACGCTCGAGATGCAAAAAAAAAATAGATTAGATCTCTAATTGGAATTCTATAGATTTATCGATGAGGAAATGTCAAATTTTATATTAAATATTGATGGATAGTTACAGTAGCAATCTCCTGGCCTAATATAAGGTTAGAATGATTTGAAAATGTTTTAACCTTGGGAGAGGATCAATTATAACTTACAAAGTTCATAAAACATTCAATTACATTCGAACGTGGCTTAAATAATTTTAGACCTTTTTTATGTCATAGGTTGCAAACGAACTTGTGGGTCACCTGATGTTAAGTGATCACCACCGTCCATAGACACCAGGAACACCAAAGGAGTCACAAGGGCATTGCTAGCCTGTGTTTAGGATGGGGGACTGGAAGAAGGGGAAGGGGAGAGGAGGGGAGGTGGGTCTCCGACGCTGTCACTGACCGAACGAACGCAACAATGCAAGCAGTGTTACTTCACGTCGGTTTTCTATGAGAGGATGGTACTACCCCGGACGAGCCGATCCATTCATGCTGAAACCATTTATATCTTTAGCGTGGATTTACCACCTACATCATCTTTAGTGATTTAACATTTAAAGTATTTAATTTACAGTTCTAAATGCTACTGTGAATTCATGCTTATTTATTAAGATGTCATTTATCCCATTGAATTACAGTATGGCGCTTATTAAGAAAGGGATTGAATTGGTTTTTAAATAGTCGATATGGCGCTTGTGATATTTCCCATACCTTAAGGGTTTCATTTAAAAAAGGGGTTAAAAATCTTTCATATCATCACAGCTACATAAACTCCTATGTAGAATTTAATTATTCTAAACCGACCGGTTTAAAAACAATTACATTTCTTCAAGTATTTTAGCAAAATATTTTATATGAAACTGTAAGGCTTAATGTATATTTATTGAATTAGTTAATAAAGCCACGCTGAAGCTATTATTGGTTTCAACATGAATGGGTCGGCTTACCCGTGGTAGTACCACCCTCTCACAGAAACACTGACGTGAAGTAACAGTGTTGCATTGTTGCGTTTTGTTTGGCCAGTGAGAGCGTTGGAAGAGCATCTCACCCCTCCATCTTCTCTCCCCTACTCCCTCTTACCTATCCCCCCAATACAAGCTGGCAACGCACTTGCGACTCCCCTGGTATTGCAAGCGTCTATGAACGGTGGTGATCACTTAACATCAGGCGACTCTCCTGTTCGTTTGCCTGCTATGATATAAAAAAAAAACATAGAGTCGTGGTGGTTGAAGGTTTCACCAGTGCAATATCAATCTGTGGTCCGCTGTATCGAATCCCGGTATGAACAACAAATTTTTAAGAATTTACTAATTGAATTACTTTATTAATTATAAATACTATCGGCTGAGGGTAAAGGAAAACATGGTAAGGAAACCAGAACTTGAGAAATGTTCTTGTACATTCTTTTTGGAAGAGGCTTATGACCCTGCAGTGGATCTCTTACAGGTGGATGATGATATAACATAGCAATCTCTTTAATTAAAGATTTCGTCATGACATTTAAGAAAACAGATCGATCGAGTCGCATTCGTAACGTAATTGTCGTAAGTAAGGATAAGAACTGAATACCGAGGGACGATCACCTTCCGAGATTAAATAACAAACTTTCCATACAGCGCCTTTTCTGTAGCTTACTTTAAAGTTCAATGGCATATAATTAAGGTAGAGGGCACGATGGCATTAAAATGTTGAGTCTTATGAGCGAGATATATTTTTGAGTTAAACTGACAAAAATCACAAGAGAAACCTTATCATTAGTATGTCATTTATTATTCAAAATTACGAACGTAAAAAAGCATTATCAGAACCAAAAAATAACATAATGCACGGACAGTAAGTGTATGTATTGACAAACAATTTTGAATTGTCTGAAATTGTTATTAAATAATATATTTTTATGTAAAAAACTATCAATTAATAAATAAATAGGAGCTAATATTATTCGCGTACGCAGGAGGTGTTCCTCTCATTCCCTTGCACGTGTTCCCCGGGGGTGGTAATGAGTAACAGATTTTGGGCCGCCGCAGTGTTCTACATAAATTGAACCTCGCAGCGATAAATATAATAATCAATGTTTCGTTGATAATAAAAGATGAATACCCTATTTAGCTATACTATTTAATAAACAATAAAAAAGTCACCATCGTCCTATCTGTGTGTACTCAATTCGTATAAACTATGCGACAGATTACATACAATTTCCACTATAATTTTGATATTTTGTTCTGGATGACTTACTTTTGTTATATCGCCTTAAGAATATATTGTTACTTTGACTATTTAATGGCAATCAAATTGCCCCTAATTATTTAAATAAATCTTTTAAAAATAATGCATTTATGTTGGAACAAAAAATACGTTTGTGTGACAAGACTTGCCAAGTTTCTTTACGCCAAAAGTGGAATGTACTGCCTAAATATCTTCGACCACTTACTGAGTCATATTTGTGCATCGTGCTTGTACTAAATTGAAGCTGGTCGCTGGTGTATGTATAATTCAATTATATTCCAATTAATTTAAACAACAAACAGTATTTTTAAATTTAGTATGTAAACCCTCGCCATGCACAGAGAGAAAGGTTCATCAATTAAAAGCTCGTTTGATTGGTAATACTCTTTCCGTATTCTGATCTGTCCCATTTCGTTACAGAGTTTGACAGATCTCGTAATATAGTGATAGCGATAGCGATAGTATTAATGAATCGAGAGATCGGGGATTCTATCCGTGCGTGTACTGACTTGATACATATTACCAGTTCTGTGATCATATTATACATTTCAAGGTGTTGTTTTTTTTCTGTTAATTTTAATGCTCAAATTTCTGTAACTGTGGCCCAGAATTGAAAATCTCTGTTTTTTTTTTAAATTTCTATATTGAGAAAGGTTATGGACTATGTATCATCTCGCCTTGACCCGTAAGAGTGAGGCAATCATCATGTAACTTGTAACTCAGATTGTATGTTATATGAAAACAATATAATAGTACGAGCAGATAGTTAATTTCAAAGGGCTATTAGGGGCCAAGGAAGTTAAAGTTAAACACCGTGTAACCGTATCCTTACATTTAATTATCTGGTTCCTTGTTTTTTTATCGTAGGTACCGCTTGTTAGCTAACGATTTTATATTTGTCTCGACTTTTCATGACATATTATTAAGCAGTGAACGTGTCATAATTTCGCGAAGCAATAATACGTACACATATTCAAATTGCAATAACGTTAAAATTATAATTGCATTGTAAATATCGACTTATATAGTATGGACTTAACTTAGTAATATCTTTTTGTTTTATCTGAATTCATTTGCAAATAATATTTCCACTTATATTCCATTCTGTTCTCAGCGTTATCGCCTGTCCGTCCGCCGAGTTTACCCTTAAAGATTTATATATTTACACTGTAATATGTAACTAGTGATGATAATCTAGAGGTTTTTTACTGTAGCACGACAAAGTGACTATACTGTGCCTAATTGTAAGTACAGTGCAAGCCTAAAACAACGGCGATTATTATAAAATATACAATCCATCACCTATCGCCACTAATTTAAAGAAAATTATATCGGCCCGTAAGCTCTAAGCTGGGTTATAGTGATCGTTATGTTACATCCTAAAACATCAATTTTTAAGTTAATGATGGCTCAATGGTCACCGTGTCCGGGCATCGCATCAATAGACGTAGTTTTGGATACTAGCAAATGAGCCAGTGCTTCCGATGAAGAAAAATATCACGTTGAAACCACAGCACGGTGGAAGGGCTTTTTCTAAGTATATCTAAATAGCTACCATCCTCAAATTGAAAATCATTCACCAAACACCTATATTAGGTGTGTTCCGTGTATTACTACATTTGAGCGCCAGTCCTCCTCTAGCTTTAGCGTTTTTACTATCTTAGTCCATACTGTAATTTAATATTATATGATTATAGCCAAACTTTGAAACCTATGAATTACAAAAAATATATTACGGTATTTTATTTTTTATATTTCAATTTGCTGTACAGAAAAGCTCTAAATTTAATGGCTAATCAGTGCAGGAGTCCGATTCGTACTTGACGAAAATTTTCGTAGCTTTGTTAAGTTCAAAATTATATTGTCCTTGGAATGATATGTTAGAAAACTATCCACGTTATTGACTGCTTATATTATTATTTTTATAAGGAGGTACAAACACTATTTTTTATTTATACAATTATATACTACGTCACTAAGTGAAGGTAAGTTTTTGATACGGATACGCATAGGCACTGACCTATTGTAAAGGTTTATCATTTTACTGGTTTATTAATAAAAGAGTATCTTATAGATGCCCTTGACTTTATTTAGTAAAATTTCCAGAAATATCAGTTTTGCCCTTAAATATCAACAATAACATACGTCTATGTTTTGTTTATCTGTTAAATATACTAGTTGCAGAAAATCAAAGACAACATAGTAGTGAAGTGACAAAAAAATATAGCAATAAATTTTTTTTGTCTTAATTTTGTCGACAATGGTTGATCTAATTTATCGAATACCTTTAAACGAGCAATACTTGTATATTATATTTGCATATATTCAGGATCTCGGAAACGGCGTCATTTATTTCCGTGAAACTTAGGCTGTGAGTAGTTTCGGGGACGATAAATCGATCTAGCGAGATTCTATTGATAGAAAACATTTTTTACTGAGACTTCAGGCGATGAAAAAATATAGCTAGAATATGAAGGTAAATTTCGCCGACGCTGTCAAAACAAAAATAGCCTAGATGAAAATTGGTTGCTTCGAAAATCTGTGAAACCCCACTTCGAATCCAAGTGTATATATTTTTTTTTGTAAAAACCTAACAATTCCTTGTAATTTAATAAATAATTTCATTATTATAATTATAACAGGGATATATATATATATACTTTTTATATTTTTTAAGTTAAAAAAAAGCTAATTTCATGAGGCAAACCCAACAGTTTATTTTAAATTTTAAATTTTTTTATGTCCATATAACTTCATAGTTAAATTTTTCTAGTTACATGGTTTTCATCATGCCAATTATTACTCCTCAATTTCTCCCTGTGCTATTTTCAAACTTCCTTTGATATACTCATTCTTAATTTTATTCATTCTACTTACTCTAAGCACTTATTTAGACATTTACATCTCTGCCACCTGTAATCTTCTCTCATCCATCTCTTTCGTAATTCAGCACTCAGATCCATGCAGCATTACTGGTCTTTGTAATAATTGTATACTATAACTATACACATTCCTCTTTTGTTTACAAGGGGAATTCGTGGGTCACATGCTACTCCAGATACCTTTCGTCATTTTATCCACTTAGCAGTATTCCTTTCATTATTCTACCATCACCATAACTATCTGTGGATATTATTGAAATTGATCTTTTTTTAATTGCCGGCTTATAGTTCTGTTCTATTTTACCTGTGTTTGGAATATAGTTTTTTTCATTAGGGACTGTATTGTTTAACAAAACGCAACTCTATACATATATTGTATAGTAAATCTCAATGGATAGTAAAAATAGATTAGTATTTATAAAAAGAAAGTTAGTCAAAGTTCTATGTGATAAATTTTAAAAAACACATTTATTTGCATACAATCAAATTAAATAATATTAATTAATATAGAAATTAGACCAGTGAGTAGTGATTAGTAAAATGCAATTTGAATGCTGCAACTCATTTATCGTCTATTAGGAGGTTGATTATTTTTATTTTATATGTCAGTAAAACGTCAACATATATGTCCTAGATCTGATAATACAGCGATAATTTTGTTATTCAAATTAAAGTAATTGACTAAATTACTAGACTTTATAGAGCACTTTGAAATAGTCACACTTTTGCCATCATAGGCTCTTTATTAATTGAATTAAGCTATTATTTCTTTTGAAGTGAAAACATCCTTGAGCACGCTTAGTGGTATTTTTGTATGTGTGTTTTTTGTATTTTTGGCAGGAGACAAGACATGCTACATAAGCATGACCGGCCTTATTGTCATTTGTCATATTGCCTTATTGTCGGCGTGTGTAGCCATGTGCATGTGTAGGAGGGCGTCTGGACATTTGTGTCTGGATATTTCGCAGCTTATCATACGTTTAACTGATTAATAGACTTTATAAAAATGTATATAACTATTGCTCCCAGTGCCAATATACATGAAAACCACACTATGTTAATACTTTAAATAAAAAAATCTGATAGTTAAATATTGTCATTAACACTATATTTAATATGAAAATTCAAAAGAGAACACATTTATCTCCTTATAACTGCCTTAACTTTTTTTTTAACAAAATTACCTCTTCTTTAAGAGCTTATTATATATATTACACAGTCCACGACATCTATTACAAAACTGACATCGAATCAACTCATCGACTTGTACTAAGGTTAAGTTTCATATATAAATTCAAAATATAAAGCAATACGTTATTGAGATTTTTTGTAAGTAATTAGCTATTGATGCACTCAGCCTTTCTATCAGATGCAAGGTTACATAGTAGGTTAATAATTTAAATTAAAGTTGCGCGTGCAATTGCGATCCGTTGTGCATATTTGCATTACTTTATTGTATTATTTTTACTAGGTTTTATCAATGGCGTCGCTTGTGTTGAAATGGATAACCTAATTATATAACACAAGGTTAATTTGTTTTTTAACATGGTCTTAAGGCTTAATTATATATCATGGTGACTAAATGACTGGAATTAGAGAAATATCTGTCTCATATTTTTCATATTTCATATTTGGTTTTGTTAATCCATTGTTGACTAAAGTTATGAATAAGCTAATACTTTCCACTGAGAAGAGACCCTTGTCTATTAATGGAATATAAACAGGTCGTTATTATTTTTGTAAGGGCTCCAGTTTCTACGATGTAAGGAAAGGGATGTTAAATCACGACTCAGACGTACAAACAAACTTATAGCTATATATTATACCTTAATATAAGGAAACAATCACAGTAGAGTACATCGCAATCGTGCTTACTTTATTCTTAATTTTCTTCTTCTTCCTTATGTTTTTCAAGCCTGGTACCAGGGTCAGTTTCCTAATTAACCTCCTCCAGTTTATCCGGTCTTTGGCAACCTTTTTTTCACGACATCCAGCAAGTGTTTTTTGGGCCTGCTTCAAGACCTTCGACCATGTACGATTATGTTGAGACGTTTAATTTCGACGTAGTCTGGAGATCTGCGACTTACGTAGCCATACAAGCGGTGACAATTCCTGCAGCTTATCTGCGATGTCATGGGCTCTAAGCCGGGTATGTTCGTTTCAAATGCAATCTAGTCTCCTAATGCCACACATCCATCTCAGTGACGTGTAGCTGCTGGATATATCTACGTATGTTTCGCTGGTGTGAACTAAGATCGGTCGGATGATGCACTTGTACACCAGATCTCTTAACTTGACATTCCTACTTTATTCTCAATCAAATACATAATTCGTGTACGACGACTCGAATTTCATAATATCCTCAATACATTTTGTACATTATAATTATCATAAATAACGATTATCGATATGGAACAGTTCAAATTACTGCATCTAAAAATGATATACGTAACCTAGTTTCACCTAATCCTTTCACTTAATAATGTAGGGGCAGTATCACACGGCACTTCCTCAGTCGAAAAACACTTCCGCGACGATGCAGCCAGATAATAACCGATCGGTTACGAAATTGTGATTTATATTGTTTTCGAAAGGTCTGTCTGGTCTGGGGTGTGGTTCGTCAAAAGACGATGACTTGTGTTTATCGCCGTAATGTGTGGAAGTAGGACGGTGATCTATGCCCCTTACTGTTAGTATACAAACTCTCTTAAGTATTATAATAATTGGTAATCTATATACTTACATAACATACAGTTTTTGTTACAAGAAAATAACAAGTTTCTAATTCTCTTTCAGTATCTTTTTTGTACTTTAGACAGTTCTTTACTTTAGATAGACATGGCAATTCTAGTAATGAGTTTATTTATTAAAATTACCGCAAGATACTGAATATTAAAAGTAATTCCACCGTCATCCTATGGTTTGATCGTGATGTTTTATTTACCACAAGCTCAGACATTATAACTAATATTATTAATGCATATGTGAGTTTGTTTGTTACACCTTCACGGCTTAAATAGTGATGCAGTCATCATGAAATTTTCCTAACACGTTTTTTGCATATCTGTCACACTGGCAGTTTAAACTGTGCATGTGGTGTAGATGCATTGTGCCGATGCGAATCATATAGTTAGTTAAGGGAAAGTCTATCATTTTGATCCCTCAGAATGCAATCGGGGCTCCTTAGGAGGGGCTAAGAATTGTTGTGGAAACAAACGTAGAGCCGGTAAGACAATCCCTGCTCCCCCGGCCAAGAGGTGTGAGAAGGCACCATCGGCGGGGTGGGTACGCATTAGAGATTTCTCCTTGTAAAAAAAAATGGGTACAGAAATAAATATTTGGATAATAAACAAATGGACGTTTGGGAACGAGTATTTTACTATGATATCATGCTTAAAGTAACCTCAATGCATACCTCTTAATTGTACAGATTAGATTAATGAAAAGGCTTGCAAATTTGCTACCCGGAACGCAAACTTAATATTGATCTAATAGAAAGAAAAATACATTTATTTGACATAAATAACAATTATTTACAAGTATATACATAAAATATGTCAAAAGAGACAAGTAAGTAGTAGTCTAAGGCTGCAGGCTTGGAAGTGCAAGCCTTGGCGTGCTGATTTTATGATAAGACTTATTGGAACGAAGTTCCTTATTGCGCGTTGTGAAAGGGGGCTAGACGGAAAAAATTCTTACGAAAAGTTGTCACGACACTTTTTGCTATAGTAAGCTATTGTAAGCTGTGCGGCGTCGCATGTTTCTCTGTCTGTCTCTCTCTCTCTTATAGAAAGCAAGCCAGATATTTTCATTTCTATTTCGCATTGAACAGTGTGGTGTCGCGACGATTATTTTTGTTGAGTGTATACAGGTTTTTTGTAAATAATAAAAAATAATAATAATAATGATCCCAAACATATGTTTTCTACTTCAGTTACCACAAGCCAATTATTATGAAAATTGAGCCTACTGATTAAGTTTATATAACATTATATTTGTTAACAATAAAAAAAATATTATTATAACTTAAAAAAAATAAAATTTAATTACAATTCCTTCTAATTAATCGAAAGGAACTTCGTTCCATCCGGGTGTCCCTTGACACCTCTCAAGTTTTTTTTTATATACGTAGTTGCTAGTTGCGTTTTAAATTTCAACTTAGAGTTAAACTAAGCTATAAAAATAGGTCTACCTTTAATCACGGCTTGTGTAATCAAAAGCAAAAAGGCTCCATATCAAGCGGTGAAAAGGGGCTAAAAATAATAACTTATATAATTATAGGGGCTTTTGATTGATATTGTTACTTACTATGTAAACTTATAGCACTCGTGTCACGACTTAATGTACACTTAATTCGTGACCGGATACACGTACCCCCATTACGCGGTTGATATGTTGAGTTCAATAAATGTGAATGTAAAAATTGAACGATATCTCTTTGCGCTAAGTTGTGGTCGGGAGCGTGACTTACAAAACTTCTGAGTTAAGAGCTAATTTATAACATAAATTATGTCTTTTTGTAAGTTAAAAATGGTAAGTTAAAAAACAGTAAGTGTAAGGGGTGTCGAATAACATCTTAAGACTTGAGACACCCAAGCCAACCTCACCTGCACGTGGTGCACCCTGCTGATCAACGAACGAGGCAATGGCGAGAGCGGGGTGGTAGGGTTTTACAGCCCGACTGGGTCGCAACCACCATGCATATGGCGAAAAAGCCCGTCATAGTGACTCGCTTTTGCGCGTCGCGTTTCGGGATCAGCCTGTGCATATCCAGTACCGGGCGACTTTCGCCATTATGGCCGGCATGACAGCGGCGACCGGCGATGGATAATTTGTCTCTCGGTGGTTGCCCATGTTTTTGGATTGTACTATGCTTAACATCAGGCTTAGTGCAGTCACTTTGTCGTGCTTCTATAAAAAAAAAAAAAAAAAAAAAAACAGATAAGAACGTATCGCCATGCAAACCGTCGCCTCTGAACTTCCACCTTCTTTTTATTAGATATCCTTTTCTATACCTGTATGCAAAATGTCATGATCAGCTGAGGAATTAACAAATGTGTAAAAACAAACAAACAACCTTACAATTGCATTTATAATATTAAATTATATATTATTATAATATTATGTGATGTATTTATTAAAATGGCTCTGTTGATAGCGTATTCAGCCATTTTCTGTTTTGGACTTTATTGGTTTTAGCTCTTGACTACAATCTCATTTGAATTTAAATAACGATGAGCTACAAAGTGGGAACCACGTAAAACCGGGCAAGGAAATGCAGAATTAGCAAGCTAGGCGGGCTTAGAAAAATGTCTATCACCCTGTATGTGGCGAGGCGTCAAGTCTAATAATTAATATAATATTATTGTATATTGATAGCTTTGAATGGACCTTAATTGAACAATATTTACACACTAAATAAAGCAGAAATGGGTAATACGTCATTTGCATCACCTTGTCCAGACTGTTTAGAATTGACATCACACCCATCGATTTATGGTAGGTTTGAATATTTACGAATCAGTGTGATCTTTCGGTGAAGGGAAAAGCCGTGGTAAACACACAGCATGGTGGTCGAATTTTTCATCGAATAATTCTTCTTCTTTTAGTATTTTTCTAGCTACTGTACGTTGGAAGATCATCGTTTGATTGACAACCGTTCATCTTATTAATTATAATTCTATCTAATTTAAATATTGCATACATAATATATTCCTAAACGACATTTATCTATGTTATGCATCCGAAGAGGCAATTTGAACTGACCCTTACGTAAAACGACATAATATTTGATTATGTCATAAGATGAGACAACTTTCATTAGCTTATCTCTTATATTTGTAGTAGTTAGATTTGTTTGAATGTTGTTCTTGTAGACTCGTGTGTCAATAGTGAAAATTGTATGACATTCTACATTATCTAGTTCCTTGTTTGGTTAGTTGTACCTTATTAACAATCAAGTACAACGAATCTAATGCATAGTTTATGTTACCGCTAAAGTGCAGAAATCAGTTATTCTCCAATTTGCTTAGGTAATCTATCGGATCAACTGACATGACCCATAAAACTTTGAACCTTTTTTGCAATTATCTTTTCGATAGTGTGGACCAAAGATGAGCGTTAAATTATATCAACGGCACGGTTGTTTGAAAGGCAGACCACGTACTGCCTCGTTAATGCATGACGCTTCACCGGGTGTCACCGTGGGGTTTTAGAATAAGAATCCGATACTAGCCACAGATGGAACTTGCAAAAAATGCGAGAGCAGCGAGCATCATCATCATTTCTTACTCTTATCCCGCCTAAGTATTCACACCTTTTACAAACATAATATTTTTCACACAATGCAGCCATACATCTTTGGGTATTTCTCTACTCGTGTATCCATTCACTATCATACTCAAAACTTATTTAGTTATATGGTTTTCATCTCTCCTCATGACGTGTTTATACCAAAAAATCCTTATTTCGCAAGTTAACGGAGCAAATCAGTTGGAGCGATTTGAATACAGTATTGTAATTGGCTAATGTTCAACTTTTCACCTTTATCTAAATCAGGTTTTTTGCAACACAATAAAAAGCTCAAGCGACCAGATATATAATAATTTATCTTCAATTCCATATAAAGAGATCAAATCTATATGAGTTTGTTTAGAAATCCATATTACTAAATCACATAGACCGTATCTTTCCACATCTAATGGATTTAGCTACTTAGCATTCAACTTACGCGATATGTGAAGGGTAAAAAGACTAAGGTATATTCGTATTTATTACCATAATATGTATTATTACGTTTATAAGTATAAATTATGTGATAAAATCTTATATGAACATAGCAAATGTATTCATACTATTACACCTTTTCTCTCGTCCATTTTAAATAACATGGGCACTTGTTGTTTTAATATACATAATAATAACTATTTACATTCTAAATATAACTGATCTTGAGTAAGCAAGGTCTATTAAGATAATTTTTTCAACAAAGTCTCTAGGATTAGTGGTTTGTGATTTGGGAGCTAAGGCAAATGCACTATGTGTTGTTAGTGCTAGATTAGTGACTTTTTTTTTTATCGAAGCACGACATAGTGAATTCACTATGCCTGATGTTAAGCATAGTACAATCCAAAAACATCGGCAACCACCGAGAGACAGATTATCCATCGCCGGCAGTCACTGGCATGCCGGCCATAATGACGAAAGTCACACGGTACTGGATATGCACATGCTGATCCCGAAACGCGACGCGCAAAAGCGAGTCGCTATGACGGGCTTTTTCGCTATATGCATGGTAGTTGCGACCCAGTCGGGCTGAAAAACCGTACCACCCCGCTTTCGCCATTGCCTCGTTCGTTATTCAGCAGGGTGCACCAGGTGAGGTTGGCTTGGGTGTCTCAAGTCTTAAGATGTTACTCGGCACCCCTTACACCTTTTTATTTCAGATTGTTGTCTATATTTACCTACATGTAATTAAAAAATTCATCTCTATTGTGTTATTAATACTTGCATTGTTAGTAATATACCCGCATTGATGCAGTCTACTCCGAATATAAGACCAACGGGAAAGAATCTTAATATAGTCCCTACAAAAACTTTCATCACGGGATAGTTAAGGCCGACGCTACCTATGGGAAATGTAATGATTATCAATGTAATTTCTTCTTATATAGCCAATTCTTATCGTAAGTAATATTGTAAATGCGGCTGTGATCTGGTTTGTTATGTATCTATTCATGCCTTAACTACATATCCATACATCAAAAAATTATGCACATATTTCTCAGGGTACAAAAATGAGTAGTAGTGGTAGAGCCAAGTTGAAGCTATTATTGTTTTCAGCACGAATGGGTCAGCTCGTCCGGGGAAGCACCACCCTCTCACAGAAAACCGACGTGAAGTAACAGTGCTTGCATTGTTGCGTTTCGTTCGGTCAGTGAGAGAGCCGGAGACCCACCTACCCTCCCCTTCCCCTTCCTCCTTCCCTTCCTTCACGTCCCCCACCCTTCTCCCAAATACAGGTTGGCAACGCACTTGCGACTCCCCTGGTGTTGCAAGTATCTATGGATGGTGGTGATCACTTAATATCAGGTGACCCATCTGTTCGTTTTCCTCCTATGATATATAAAAACGTATTTATAAGGGAATGCCAATTTCATAATAATATTTTAACCTCTTTTCTGTATTAAAATTTAAGATGAACTATGCGAAAACTAAAATTTACGGCTATATGTGTTTGTTATATACGGCTATGTTGTGTGTAACACTAGGAAATAAAGGAGACTACTCGAGTAATTGTTACTATATAAGAATAATTCTTTATAATTTAGTATTATTGCTAAGTAGTTACATCTCAACTTGGCACGGTTGTGTTGCATCACATTTGTGTAAAACTTAATTAAAACCTAAACTAATAAATATATTTATTCACTATGCTGTTTCGACTGAAATAAATCTACGTCAATTTAATTAAGTGTAGTAAGGTCTACCTTTTAACGATGTAATAATAAAGGTACATTTCCTTTAAAAATATTAAAATTTACATGCTTTTACGTGACTCATTGTTTTTAAACGAAATCGTCAGATAATAAATTGAATCTTAACGTTCCGAGCCCAAATGAAAATTATAATTAAGACAGTAAAAATAATAATATATTGCCACTACATCATTAACATATAGGGATGTCCGTGGGTGATCGTGTTTGGGCGAATGTCATAGAATGTAGGTCGGATAGTCTTTAATAGATTTTATCTGGAGAGGTCACCTTGGATTCATTTGAATCTTTTTAAGATAAACATGACCTTTTATTAGTAGTGGCGTTTTATAATTATATTGAGTGATTTATTATTGTCTAGAATTATACTGTGCGAATTTGTACTAGAAAATACTTTACATATCTTTCAGCTGCAAAACAGTATTTCGGTTCGAAGTGTCTAATTGTAGCCGCAGTCTATACTATTTTAGACAATTAAAATCAAAATTACTTGCTTCGGTTTAGGTTCCCAAAGGTGCTTATAGACAAAATCAAAGCTACAAACAAACAACCGATAAAAAACAGGACCTGGTTTATCTTTTCAGGATTTTTTTTCTTTTCTTTTTCTATTCGTTATTTGTGGATGCACTGCAGATAGGGGCGTAATTTGCAGGCGTCACCATCGTTCACGTATTCATCTACCCTATAATAGCCTTTAAGCGTTAAAACCAGTTTGACATGATGTTTGAACTCGTTTTCCAGCATATCAGTAATGTGCTTTGGGACTTTGTCATAAAATCTAACACTATTACCTAAAAAAAACTGTTATTGGTCTTAGTGAGACTATAACATGGAAGGACCAATTTGTTATTCTAGTATTTAAATTACGGTTAACATTGGTTTTTACTAAATATAGCTTATCTAAGTTTTTACGGGCATACATTAGACTATCAAAAATATATTATGAGGGCAAAGTTAAGATACCGAATTTCTGAAACTTACTCTAATAATTCGCGAGATTTCATATTGAAAATTGCTAGAACTGTCCGTTTTTGTAGTAGGAATATGTTGTTCACCTCAGCTGCTGTCTACTACACAAAATATCATAAGACTTAAGCTATGGAAGTAAGTTTAACGATAATAGATTGGAAAAAATCTTTACTTATTAAATACAAATATAAGTTTGTTTGTGACACTATTGACACCTTACCTACTAATGCGATCTTTATAATTTTTTTTTAAACGAGTAAGAAACGGTACAGTAAAGGACATAATTTTCGTCCAGATAAGTATTATTTCCAAGCGATAAATGAAATTTACACTGATATGAGCGAAAACACGGCCAAAAGCTAGTAATATATAGATTAAAAGAGAAGGGGTACAAAACACTCTCTAACTAATAATACAGTATGTTTAAAGTCATACCTTTTTCAGAGCTCAAGGTCATTTTAATCCTACGCATATAATTAGCCCAGTTTTTGTACAAAAGGACATACGTGCTATTCTGTTAGCTTTTACTTTTCAATGCACTTTGCCTAACAAAGATCTTTCTGACGTTCACTTTGGGGGATTTTATTCTTTAGTATGGCAATGTACACTTCGTTTATGATATTTAGTTTATATATTTTATCACGTGATATTATAAAACAAAGTCCTCCGCCGCGTCTGTCTGTTTGTTCGAAATAAGCTCAAAAACTACTAAACGGATTTTCATGCGGTTTTGATTAATAGATAGAGTGATTCAGGAAGGACGTGTATAATTTGTCTGGATTTTGTATAAATTTGTTGAAATATAACTATAATTGTTGGAAATGTACGAAGAAGTCAAGCCGCCTAAGAGCTTTCTTGAAAAACGCTTCCTTGATCCTTTTGAGATATAAGAAAACGATTAAGATAATAAATTACGCAGATGAAGTATGCAGGTATGAGCTTGTTGTAACTAAAAATATAAATTATATTAAGCTTTGATACGATTTATGTATGTTTAGTAATTTAAACTTACCTTTGGCGGTGAAACAGCCATCCTGAGAAAAAAATATTGTATGAGAAATGTTCTCGTACAGCAATTAAGTAGTGGGAAACAAAATAAATAGCCTATATATCGTCAGCTGCCATTTTGATCAACCTCGTACTTCAAGAAGAGGCTATTAAAACTATTTAATTACAAATGGTATACTGCAATCTACAGAAAAGCATCAATCAAACGATTACTCACACGATTCAACTACATTATATCTTTATTAGCTGTTAATTTCACAACACCTTGTAGGTCAAATACCGGCGAAACAAAATAAGAACAATAAGCTGCCGAAATTACATACCGACGTCTGATAGCACTAACGGACGCTCCACACGTTACTTAATGCATTGTGAGCGTATTCGTACCAAAGGTTTTACATTTGACCTACATACTGTTTTTAACAGGTGGTAGTGATAAAAATTAAATATATTTGTATCTAAAAACGTGCACTATGTAATAGTAATGTAGTAAGACATGTTATCTCTTAATTACCATTATCAACACACTAACCAAATGGTTACCCATAAAACTCTTAAATATGCATTTATGTAGTAAAAAATTCGAAAATACTTAATTCATTACCTATTACATTTTCATAACGCAGACAAACTTTATGATGCATCGTATGATGAAATCTATGAAGCCGTTTTATTTATATATCGTGCTAATATAAAGTGCCATAGATAGAGATGTACTTAAAAAAAAATATATTTTTTAGGTCAGTCAAGCAAAACTAAAAGAAAATAATAGTTATGAATAAATATGGGCAGTCGTTTTGTGTTCTGGCAATATGTTTTTTAATTTATATTCCAAGAGTATACAAAATTTAGATAATTTGGTACAAGTCAACATTTTTCTTGTAAATACCGCCGCTATGTTCGTGTCAGAAATCATTAGCTAAACAAAAATAAGTTCGCTATAATTGCTTAAGAATTTTAATAAGCATACTTAAGACGTTCTCTTTAAAATATCTACGCAATATATAGTCATTATAAATTAATTTTAGACGTTGTTATACTGCTCATCTCATATTAAGGAAAAAGTCTAGACAAGACGGTTACGTAAGTGAGTAGAGCTAATTGTAGTTTTGTATGCGGACGTCATTGGTAACATTCGTGCTCAAACGCATATTGCTCCATGATCGTTACGGATATTGATTGTTACTTCTTTGTTACATTTACAATTGTCATTATTGTCTAATTGTCGTAGTAAAGTCATTTGAAGTAACCCTAGTGAAATAATTATTTCGATATTGTTTAGTGTAATCCTCCTAACTGTACCTAATTCATATGAAAATAGATGATGTGTGTTAAGTATTTACTAAGTGTTTTTCTTTATAATTATATTTACAAGGCACATATTATAGATAATAAGTTACTATAAATACTTTTTTGTCTGCTATATTATACAGATTATATGCATGTACATATATGCTTAATAAATATAATAATACAAACATGCGATATATATATTCGAAACCAGAAGATTCATTCCGTGTCAATTGGGCCCACTGAAATCTAAGCATATTTTTGGGCGTTTGAACTCATTCATATTTTGGGTTTATTTGAAGAAAAAAACAAAACAAATTATTACGGACCGTAGAAATATTTATTATTTAAAGTAAAACAATTTGAGCGTAATATTTTGCTTTGAAAAATATTATGAATCTGTCAAGATGTAGATATTTGTTAGAGTATTTTGGCAAAACCCTTTTCACATGATACCAAGCTTATTGCACGAGTTAGTACTGATATTTCGTCAACGACTCTTCTGGTGGGGTCTTAAAAGTATAGTACTATGGAGTATATATATTCGATGAATAAAAATCACCAAAACGTCGTTTTTCGTTAAATAGAAGTTAATAAAAAAATATTTTATATCATTACAATTCTTTTGCCGACGATATTCTAGCGCATTTCTTTAGTACAGCTGAACCTAGATAGCCTGAAGCCAAACAGCTAATTCTTTTTTGTCGTGTTTATTTTTAGGACAAATGTACGAGAATTCGTACTAAAAAGTAAAAAAAGAGATAAAATTTCCATATAAAAAAGTGGGTGTGTGAGTAGATAGTGGAGAAACATCAAAAATGTTTTAAAAAATCATCAGTTTAATGTTTAGTTGTTCACTTGCCATTTAATTACATTAAATAGTCATACTGTAAAGGAAAGATTTAGTTATATTTTCTTTAGTAGTAGACTCCGAAGAAGCCGGAATAGGTAACTTGTATTGTATAAATATACTACAGTAATCATTTATTACATGCCCTCATATAATATGAGTTACCTTTCAACCTGTAATATGAGAGGATGAAAAGAAATAGTCTTAAACTTATAATCAATTTTCCATCGTACTACAAATAAATCTTAAGACTGTCAGCTTTCGTAATTTAGTCATATATCTGTCTCGCTAATAAATACGTTTCACAGCTAATTATGTAATTATCGTGTTAAACGCTGGCTTCATCTTCGTCCCATATATGAATGGGACTTGATTACATCTAGAGATCGTGCAGAGAGTTGCACTACGCCGTGACTGATTTTCCTGATTACTATCGAACGTGTCTTCAAGCATGTAATCTGTTAAATAAGTCATATAATTTATAGCAATATATAAAACTGAATTATTTGTTTGTAATGTCAAAAGAACAGTTTGTTACTTATTGGATATACTTACAGTTCTTAAAACAAAAACAATTTTTAAATTCTTCTTTTGTGTGTTTATTCCGCATAATCACCAAAATGGGTTGGCCGTTATGACGCATTCTCACTGGTAGATGTAGGGTGTTATAATGAGTGACGTAGACTATTTTTTTCTAATTAGGGTTCCATGCATATCTAAACCTTTATAAAAATACAAATGCAACCGAAGTCACTGGCGGCGGCTAGCATTATAGAAAATGATATGTATATATGAAGAAATAAGTGAATATTAACAATAAATTCTAGACAATAATTGTATTAAATATTATTATATACAGTATTTATTGCACATTGATGTTAAATTTATTGAAATGGAGTTACATATTATTTATTTTAAGGTTATTCTTCACACAGCTGTTTATTAACTCCATAGTATCCGAGTATATTTTATTATATACGAGAACATCACAAAATTCCCGCATTAGAAAATATTTATAAACTGCTACACGCACGTATGTCATTCGAGTAAACAAAGTCACGGGCACTAACTAATATTTATTTTAATTTCAAAAAATAGGTAAATGTAAAAAAAACATACGTTAAAACATTGCTTCATCTATTGTATATATTAAGGTCGTAATGGAGCATGGAAAACTTGTATCACAAGATACTCGTGATAATCATTTGAAATATTAATTAAATAGATAATATAGTTGTAAAGGAGATGAATAATATATCGAAAGAAACAAAGTTTAGAAACATTGAACGTTAAGTCTCACTGTCTATTAAAATAACCTATTACCGACTAATAATCGTAAAGTAAGCAAGGCCTTTTATTAGTGTATAACCTTGCGCTGGTTCACTTTGTATCCTATTGATTTATATCGCAAAATTACATAAATTAAATGGTAAATATATATTTTATGCTCATAGTGGCTAAGTGGAAATGTGTGCATATAATGTCAATCATCTTCGGTACAAATTTTACGATGAAACTGAAACTTTTGTGAAGCAAAATATATGTTTAAAGAACATTGCCGAGATCATACTTTTTCTAAAATTCGTTTTGTTAGCTGCCGTATTCTATTAGTAAATTAGTAAGAATCTCACGGTCTATTTTCAATGGTGATAAATTAGTCTCAGTGACTCTCTCTTTTATCTCGCGTTTCGCATCAGATTGCGCTATTCTTATCAGGTAAACTTCAATATCTTTTTTGTGCTCAGATAAGGAAATACAGCCTGTGCCCTATATAACTTTATTTAGTGTCCGAAGTCCAAATATAACAGTTAACTGTAGTAATTCTACTAACATCAATTAATTTACACCTAGTGACCGTAAAGTAATGTGGATTTCATCTAGTAGTGGATTATTTTTTCGTGCTCAGACAAAAAGCTTGTCCTATATAACTTTTTTTGATAGAGCCACGCTGAAGCTATTATTGGTTTCAGCATGAATGGGTCGACTAGCCCGGGGTAGTACCATCGGACCAACAGAAAACTGACGTAAAGTAACATTGTGCATTGTTGCTTTTCGTTCGGTTTGTGAGAGCGCCTTGAGGACCATCTCCTCTGTCGTCCCATGCCTCTCCTCTACCACTCCCCTCTCCTCTTGCCTCTTTCCTATTCCCCTACTCCCCGAAATACAGGCTGGCAACGCATTGCGATTTTCTTGCTGTTGCTAGTGTTTATGGATGGCGGTGATTGCTTAAAATCAGGTGACCCGCGTGTTTGTTTGCTTACTATACGATATAAAAAAAATTAGCAATAGTGTTAGAATATGACAGTTAACTGTGGTAATTCTAGACTCGCAAGAATTAATTTATACCTGTTGACCCTAAATTAATCTGCATTTGGTTTAGTAGTTCACATTACCTTTCTATATCCTTGTTTATAGATCCGCGTGCACTTTAATTATTATTATTATTATCATTATTAAATAATATGTATGCACCGGAAAGATTGAGCGGTGCATACAAGGTTCGGTCACTTTCGGTGCACGCAGCAACCTTGAACAGTTTTGTGGTTGCCACGTTTTATTGTGGTTCATACTACAAGAGCGTGCGACATTGTAACTGGCGTTTTTAAAATTTAATCTATGTATCATCCATCTGTGGTATATAAATGTTACAACCTATTATATTACGTAGTAGTAATTCTACGGTCTTTTTGTTTTAGAAAATATTTAACGAATTTTGGCATTTTTTATAAAACAATTTAACAGTTATTTTCATTAACAATTTAAAACTATTGGATTTCATTTACGTACATTCATAGATATGTCATTATTTCTTTCGTATCTTATTATGAAGAATATACCAATATCACGGGTATAAATGATAAATATACTGAAATGAACCAACAACCTGTCGAGACAGACCAAAGAATTAATTATAAATTAAAATCGAAGCATTTCGAATTTAATAATTGTATAAATAAATATATCTAGTTATTCCGTTACATGTAAGTAGTAAAAATGACCATAAACAATATCAATAATTGATTTTAATTCATATGTTTAAGAAATTAAATTTCGATTGAGATGTTAGGCATAAATAACATATAAGACGTCTATTAATAACTTGTAAATTGTACCACACTACCGAACTGTATTAATATTACGTATAAACAAAGAGAAACCAACAAGTTCTTACATAAAAGCTAACGATGAATTACCTTCGCTTTTTTTTTTTTTTTCGAAATGACTACGCTATTGACCCAGCAAGGTCTTAACAGCTTCACCGGATTACTAAGGCGAGCGTTTAAGGCACTCAGCCGATTTTATTTTGGCAACCAGCTCAAGGGTGCACTGCACACCTCAGCTTGGCTGTTGCCTGTTGCATGCAAAATCGCGACTTATCTTAGCTAACCTAGCTAACCATTCATATATGGATGAGTTGTTAAAACGTATATGTGTACCAAGCATACACGCCTCAACAACTCTTCCATATATTTATTATCGGAAAATTGAGAGCTTTTCAGTTCGATAAGGGGAAAAAATAAGTAAACCCTTCCACTTTCATGTGTAAGCGTGTAGGCGTGCACGTGTGTGGGGGTGATCGTGTAGTGTTGTAGCGGTGATGTATATTTGTGTGTCACCGTATCGCGCAAGCAACGCACTCAAGGGCTCCCTACCGAGGGATCGAACCAGGCTTGAGCCGCTGCCGTGAGAGGCCTAATCGGGTGATTACCTTAGCTAACATTACTGGATTAAATATTTAGTTATAAGCAAGTATATAGTACAACAAAGCGTAGGAAATAATGTACACTACGTACTGATATATTTATGTAACTTAAAATACAATGCAATAAAAAAATAAGACTTGTTAAACGTTACGTTTCCATTGTAACTGATGTAGAAAAGTTGTTGAGGTATGTATGCTTGGTACACATATATGTTTCAACAACTCATATATATATGAATAGTTATATTAGCTAAGGTTAGCTCAGATAGGTCGCAAATTGCATGTATCAGGCAACAGCCCAAGCCGAGGTGTCCCGTGCACTCGAGTCAGTTGTCAAATAAAATCGGCTGAGTGCCTGAAGCGCTCGCCTTAGTACTTCGGTGAAGCTGCTTAGACCTTGCTAGGTCAATAGCGTAGTCAGATCGAAAAAAATGTAACTGATGTAGTTAGATTTTCTTTAATTTTAATAAACATTAATCTACATATCTACCGCTATTCGCAGTGTTTTAATCTCAATCTGAATCTAGATTGCTTTATAAATTATCTCAGTAATTTTAAATAATGCATGGTATAATTTAAATATGGTTATATAGCGTGGTATATAAATTTCGTTTTCAAATTGTTCAAGACAGTTTCTTTATTCACTTTTTTTGTTTTTATCTCTAAGATTATCACATACGATGTGTTTTCCTGTAGTTTACAATTCGAAGTATGTATTAATCATGCACATATCTGGTTTTGTCAAAAATAACCGGAGCCATATAAGCGGAATTAATGAGGATTCGCAAATGAATTTTAATTAATTATTCAATTTGAACGCATAAGTCTCCTTATCCATCGCAGTACTCGGATTTTTGCATTCTAACCTTACATTACACACGGGTGTGAAGCGAAGGATAAGTTATTACCTAACTTAAATGTCATGTTCAAGTCAAATTACTTTTAAGTAATGCATAATAACATTTGTTAATTATTGTCAGTTAGTAACAAGTTTGTTCCAAGTTATAAATTATTTTTGTACTAATTTTACGTTTGTAATAATTTAGATAGTTTTATATTTTATTTGCCAATCATTCATTAAATATCAAGATGGAGCTGTTTTTATTACACAGCTGGATAGCTACCAACAACCCAAAGTCGTATGCCCAAGCTTCTATAGGCGTGTTCCAACAGTTGCAATTGAGAGCTAATTTTGCCCCAATATTAGTATGTTATTATTTTAGACCTTATTTGTATTTAAAATCAGGTAGAATTGTGTTCATGCGTTAAAATGTATAAGTACACAAAACGAGAAAAAGAAGAAAAAGAAAAAAAAATGAAATGGCAAATATAATAAAGAATATTGAAATATGATTAAATGAATGTTGTTTAAAATAGTTATGGATATAAAATGTGTTGTCATGCCGGCCATAATGACGAAAGTCATCCGGTACTGGATATGCACAGGCTGATGCCGAAACGCGACACGCAGAAGCGAGTCATTAAGACGGGATTTTTCACCATATACATGGTGGTTGCGACCCAGTCGGGCTGTATAACCCTACCACCCCGCTCTCGCCATTGCCTCGTTCGTTATTCAGCAGGGTGCACCACGTAGGCAGGTGAGGTTGGCTCGGGTGTCTCAAGTCTTAAGATGTTACTCGACACCCGTTACACCCTTCAACTGTCTTTAACTGTCCTTTTGAATTTAAAAGTTGTTGATGGTCAAATATGTCTTCTGAGAGGTGCTTGGACGCGAGCTCATTGTATAAACGAGGTGGTACAGCCACGCTGACGCTATTAGTGTTTTCAACGTGAATGGTTAGGCTCGCTCGGGGTAGTACCACCGGACCTACAGAAAACCGATGTGAAGTAACAGTGCTTGTATTATTGCATTTCATTCGGTCAGTGAGAGCGCCGTAAGCCTAACTCTTTCTCCTTCTTCCCAAACGCAGACTGGTAACGCACTTGCGACTTACTCTAAGGACGATGGTGGAATTAGATTTGTTTTCTTTTTCTTAGCTTCTGTTTATGTTGAAAAGATTATAAAATTGTAACATAATTCATATTAATCGGGCACCTTATTTGCTACCTTTAAATATCAATACAATTGAAATGAGTGATTTCTCAATAACATAACGCGCCGTGTCGTATGTGGTAAAGTAAGTCACGAATTAGAGTGGCGATGAAACGTTCATATTTCGATAATGTCATTGAACATCACTAAATGATGGATCAATGTAAATGCGATAAGCACGTAACATTAATGTTATGCAATAAACTCATTGATCAATAGGTTATGATGCTATTAAAAATTATTTTTCATTTTTTAATTTCATATCTAACCTACATTTAGCTGTAATGCTGTTCAATAACGAAATTAATATATAAGTTTAGAATGCTATATTCATACATAGTTCACATTTTAATGGTTTCATAACCGAATTAAAAAGTTTTAAAGTTATATCCAATATCTTACGTCATACTGAATTCATATGATCCCAGAATATTTTCGGCTAGTTATGTTGAAACAACAAATTGGTCAGCAAAGTTGTAGCAGATGTGATTAAATATTAGCTACAAAGTGGTCGACCTAGAACATGTACAAATTAAAACTAAACGTAAACCAATATAAATGTTTTCTCAATATCTATACTAACATTATAAAGAGGTAAAGTTTGTGACCTTGTGACGTTGTGAGTTCGCGAGTTTGTGACGTTGTAGGGGGTAATCTCGGGAAGTAATGGTCCGATTTGAATAAATCCTTCAATGTTATATAGCTTATTTATCGAGGATGGTTATGGGCTATATATCATCATGCTAAACCCAATAGAAGCGGAGTACCAACGAAGAATGTTTAAATATTTTTTTTCTTTTGAGAGCTTTCGCTGCGTGTTAACGTTAGGCCAAAGTAACTATTCCACGCGGATGAAATCGCGGGTAGAGTCTAGTCAATACTAAAACCTCCCAATGGCTATGTTTATAGAAAAAGTGAAACTTCAAGCCAATATGTAGTTATTCGTTATCGCATTGCTTTTGCGAAACATTTAATTAATGAGTAAAATATTAAGATACTCGTGCCTTCATAAAATTGGAGTAAACCATTCATTAGATTATATACGAGTGTTTCCGAGAATGTTTCTTAACCCGCTATAGTATGTTTAAAAAAAGGTGTTCCGAAGCCATTTTACCGAGATGGAAAAATATATTTTTTTTTCATTATTAAAGCGCTACGTAATAATTTTATAAATAATAACAACCGTTAGCAGAATATTGTCTTCCACGGTACTGAAAGAAACTGTACCATTGGCTGGTCAAATCGTATCTATTACATAAAACATTGTCACGCTACCCTGTATCGATTGTGGTATAAGTGATAAGCTTAATACTTCTGTGAATAACCTTACTTATTGTAGTTTATAGTCTTATTTAGTCTCACTGAATTACAAATACGAATGTGAATTTATTTCTTTATCTGTTACGCTGTCACACTTTAACTGCTCAACGAATCATCACTTAGTTTTAAGGCACAGAACAATCATACATTATATCTGTCATACAGAAAAAAAACTATACTAAGAGAGAATAAATATGCTAATGTAAGTTTTAAAGTCGATTTAATGATGTAAATGTAATTAATTTATCTTAAAAACTTGCATTAATAATATTAAAATCTTGAGAACAGCTAGTATTATGATAGTCGTATGTTGAATTAAAATATAACTTTAAATAGATGCTCTCTAATTCTGATGATTGGGATGTTTGAAACGACAGTAATAATTATCGTTTTTTCACCAAATATTCAACGTAATCCTTTTATTGTAAATTACTAACGCACATGCCTTAGATTCTGAGATTTAAGGCATAATGCAGCTTAAATATTTTGGGTCAGCTGATGTTAAGTGATCACCACTTGCAAATACTTGCAACGCCAGGGCAAAGATAAACATTTGCAAGTGCGTTGCCAGCCTGTGTATGGAGGAGGTGGGAATAGGGAATGGTGAGTAGGGTAGGAAAGAGGGCATAAGGGGAGAGGAGGTAGTTTTTCAGCACTCTCACTAACCGAACGAAACGCAACAATGCAAGCACTATAACTTCGCATCGGTTTTCTGTGGATGGGTGGTACTACACCGGGCGAGTCGACCTATTCATGCCGAACCCAGTAATAGCTTCAACGTGACTCTACCACCTAAAGAATATGAAAATATTTTTGTATCTAATATATTTTTAATTCTGGGGTGTATCTGTGTGTGTGCTCACAATTATTCTCTTTCTAAATGACTTGTCCAATTATGATGTATATTATTTTGTATTTATGAAGTCACCTGAATAGTCCCTAGTTATAGTTATATAAGGCACTAGATATATGTAGATTTTCAATAATTTTGCCTGATGGTAAGCATAGTACAATCCAGAAACATCGGCAGCCACCGAGAGACAGATTATCCATCGCCGGTCGCCGCTGTCATGCCGGCCATAATGACGATAGTCACCCGGTACTAGATATGTACAGGCTGATCCCGAAACGCGACACGCAGAAGCGAGTCACTATGATGGGCTTTTTCGCCATATACATGGTGGTTGCGATCCAGTCGGGCTGTAAAACCCTACCACCCCACAATCGCCATTGCCTCGTTCGTTGATCAGCAGGGTGCACTACGTGCAGGTGAGGTTGGCTTGGGTGTCTCAAGTCTTAAGATGTTACTCGACACCCCTTACACCCCAAAAATTAAAAGATTTTCCGTATCCGTGTAAATAAATGCAGTAAACAATTCACTACGTAAAATATACCCAAAAAGTTGTTGTATACATCGTCTTACGTTCATAACTTAGATCGCCACTTATATTTACGGCATTCGCAATCGCTTACTCAATATTGTGTACTTGTTTGACATATAAATATACGTATTAAACTTAAACGGACCACGTTTAAAGTAAGCTCTATGTTTTCGTCATTATGGATTACTTAATTTATTAGTAAGTTCAAACCTTGAATGCATATAACATTAACTCCCTAATATACAATACATTCATATAGTACTTTGAACTATTACATAGATTCTTTTAAATAGTTATTTATAAATTTGTGTACGTACTATTTCGATAAACAAACGAGTATATATGAGTGACAAAATGGGAGCCAAT
The DNA here is from genome assembly GCA_014332785.1 of Antheraea mylitta. Taxonomy (NCBI): domain Eukaryota; kingdom Metazoa; phylum Arthropoda; class Insecta; order Lepidoptera; family Saturniidae; genus Antheraea; species Antheraea mylitta. The sequence goes on along the minus strand of JACEII010000017.1, from coordinate 3,262,647 downwards.
ACATAAAATATAATAAAAGTTGTAACCATTGTGAAGTATGTAGTGGTAGAGCCACGCTGAAGCTACGCAGAAAATCGACGTGAAGTAACAGTGCTTGCATTGTTGTCTTTCGCTCGGTTAGTGAGAGCGTCGGAGCCCCACCTCCCTCTTCTCCCTTCTCTTCCACCCATTTCCCCCTCCCCCATTCCATACCAACACAGGCTGACAACGCATTTGAGACTCCTCTGGTGTTGCTGGTGTCTATGGACGGTGGTGATCACTTAAAATCAGATGACCCATGATCGTTTGCCTCTTATAACATAAAAAAAGTATAGCTCTTCAAATTGAAAGTAGCCTTAACATTTTTTTCAACCGACAAGTATATCCACTGTGTCAAATATTTTCACGTGGGAGTTCGTACAAGTGCGTCTACTGTTTCCAATCGAAACCGGTATCTAGCAATGAATACCTTACATACTGTTACGAATTAACTTATAGAAAAAATTGATTATAATTACATTAACCTATCGTATTGTACTCTTTTTTTTTATATCAAAGGAGGCAAACGAACTGTTGGGTCACGTGATGTTAAGTGATCACCACCGTCCATAGACACTAGCGACATCAGGGACGTCGCAAGTGCGTTGCCAGCATGTATATGGGAGAAGGGGGACGGGAAGGAAAGGGAAAGCAGGAAAGAGGGAGGGACGTGGGCTTCCGGCTCTTTCACGGACCGAACGAAACACAACAATGCAAATACTGTTATTTCACGTCGGTTATCTGTGAGAGGGGTGGTACTACCCCGGAGGAGCCGACCCATTCATGCTGAAACCAAAAATAGCTTCAGCGGGGCTCTACCACCTACAAAACTCTCGCGCTAACCGTCGATTCATCGATAATTGATATTCATATACATATAGTTACAGTTCATTGTAGACTCAACCCCTTTATAACTACTGAATATATCAACATAAGATTATGCTCATTCGAAGCAAGATGTTTGCTAATATATTTGCGCTGCTTATTTTTGGCGAATAAAATTTTTACAATATATTTTCACTAGGTTTCTTTGTCAAACACTTGAAAATAATATTATTCGTTAGCTGATATTGCAAACACTGACACTAATATAATATTATACATTAATATAATCTATACACTAATATAATATAAGTGAGGGTACTGTATTTGAACAGGTAAATCTTAAACACCGTACTTATGTGTTTGGTTGAGTACGTTAGCATTGAATAATCATTCGTTTAGGTAAACTAAAATTAATATAACTACTTTGGTGATTATTTATATGAAAATAAGAACCGTCAGCGACGTTGTCTTCGTCAAATTACAATATTTGCAACAGAATACAGCGTAGCGCCAACTCTAAAGTTGGTTGGTAAAATGGATATCATAATAATTTTCTCCACGAAAAAATAATTGAGCCCAACTATTATTGTGATATTCATGTTTGTATATCGAACATATATCCCGATAGATTGTTTTATTTAAAATAATAGTGAACCCGATGGAAGTTTTCCTGCCCTGATAATGAAAAAGACCTAAAATTTAACCGCAGCGCCATCTACTCTATCCGATCGTGAATCTAAACCGTTCTTGAATCCACCTGAACATTCATTTTTTTTTATCAAAATCTGTCCAGCCGTTTTGTAGGAGTTCTGTCACATACACTCGGACAGAATTATATCTTAACAAACAAATCTATACATGAACGATTCCATTAGAAATTTTTTAAAAACTCGACGAAATTCCGTAATTTTAAATTCAAATATGTAAAAAAAATCTTCCGTTTTACATGTTATATATATTTGAAAGTACGTGTATACGTTAAAATGAGTACACGTAACGATCATTCAGTAAGTGTTAGCATAATTAAGGATTATTCTTAATCTGTAAGTAATCTCAGAAGTTGCATTATTATGAAAATACACTATTTAATATTATAACATAGGAAGTGTGTGGGGATGGATGTATGTCTGTCATTTTTCACGTACAATATGAGTAGAGTTTAATGAAAGTTTGAAGTAACATCGTTTATATAGGAGAATAACATATAGGTTTGTAGAGATAATTCGTCAAAGATAAGTGTCAAGTAATTTTTTTTCGTTCTACGATCTATTTCGGTTGTATATATACCATTTAAGTTACAAGAAGATAATATATGGTGTCATCGGTTGACAAACAATTTGGGGCAGCCTCCAGCTTTTAAAGAGATAGAGGAGAGCTGGGTGTGAGCTCGACAATTGCACAGTATACGTATAAGAGACAGTACGGAAAGTAGCTTTCCGTACTGGCTCTCATATTTATACTATGATAATAGCAAGGCGGTGTAGGTAGAACCTTGCAGACGCGTTTTATGGTCGATACACCATTAACGTCGTCCGCCCGGTTCTATGGGAAAGGATGGGGAGAGAATAGGACTCATTGACGTTTCGCCTGGTTCAGGTGTTAACTGGGCATAGCTGTTTCGGATAGTATCTGCACTGAATTATGCGTAGGGAGCCAACCGCCGTGTATCGTGAATGCAACGTGGTAGGATCACGGCCACATTCTAGTCGCGGAGGTAAGGAATGATCTTTCACTGCAGAGTGTTCTCAAAAGCTTGCTCGGTAGTAAGAAGGAGTGGAAAACAACGGCCTCTTTATGAGAGGACGTTATGTCCTAGAAAGCGGTGGCGAAGAATATCTGTGGTTAGGAATCTCTCAGCGGTCGTCTTTGTCTATGGAAGGCCGGCGGAAGAATAAGGGAGCGTAACACACGTTTTATTCCGCCTAATCGGGCCAGGGGAGATGAGTCAGGGGCTGATCTTTTCGTTGTATTGGCCCACCATACGGAACGATAGCTGTTGTATACCACGCTATCTACTACTGAGGGTGAAGACCGGTGGTGCGTTAATGTCGGGGTTCAACGGTTGAATGTGACTCTGCGCTTTTTTCCCGGCAGTAGAGACCCATAAAAGATTTGCTCACTTTAAAAAAGAATGGTGTCCTCATCTATAAAGATACAAACGCAGACAAAGTCACGGATTGCTGCTAGTAATACACTATTAATTAATCATTGTAGTAACACGAAGCGAACAGTTACCACGAAACGGCTTGAAATTGTTATGTCGAACATTTGCGCATTATATTTATATAAACTATTTTATTGCAAAGATGAGCTTTGAGATTGCCTTTCGTGGCCGAACATCACACTAATTGGTGGTTATACAAGTCATTATATAGATTTAATTTATATTTTTGGTAACTAACTGCTGCCTCAGAGATTACCTGTGTTGCCAAACATCTACATCTATTACTAAAGACCACTAATGACTTGACGTGTATTACATAAAGCTCATTTATTTTATTTGTCCATCTCCCACAGATTAGGTGTTTGTTCTTGATCAGTTTTATCTCATATATAAGGATCCGTATTACATCCGACGATTGCCGTCGATCGACGACAACAGGTGTGATTTATGGTTTGGCATATATTTAACTCTAAATTAGGTAGTCTCCTAGTTTCATATTTCGTAATCATTCTTTCATATATTATTTTTCGTGGCTACAGTGTATCACTTAGTAAAATCAATTGAAAAATGAATATATATATGTCTTTCTATTGATACCAAGTAGTACTTATATGAACAAGGGTTTGATGTTAAATTGGTTGTATCTTTTCCTATCTCAAATAGGAACACATTCCTATGCGATCAGTTTATAATTGTTTTTATATTCTTATAGATAAATTTAGGAAGCGTAAGTTGTTACTGAATGCTGTTAGTTACACTCTTTAAACTTCAATAAATCAACGCATAACATATACATCAAATTGTATGGATGGCTTAAATTTCGCCGTCCAATTCCCATTCACCCTTTCCTTTTTACGTCCACCTTGACCTGAGCCTTACAACTCTTTCTGCAAATATTTCTGTATTGCTAAACTGTTTAAAAAATCCAGTTATATATGATACTGTCATTGTGAAAGTGGTTTAACACACACTTTATCATATTTTTAGATATCATCTATTTTGAATATAAAAATAAGTTTGAATTATTCATTTCTTTGAATTATTCGCTATAGCTATTCAATAATCCAAAACAGTCTGGTTTAGTTCACGATCAATAATTACTGTTTCAGGAAATCAGTATCGAAACTCTGCCCTCCCAGTACATTTTTAATATCTTCCCATATCCTTATAATTTAATGTATGAACGCAAAAAACCTAGGTAACTTAGATTTAGTAAAAGACCGTCATCCTTCAAGACCGGGACCCTTCAAGCGTAACTTGAAGAGGCATTTACTTAGGCCGGCATGACAGCGACGACCGACGAAGGATGACGTATCTCTCGGCAGTCGCCGTTGTTTTTAGATTGCACTGTGCTTACCATCAGGCACAGTGCAGTCAATTTGCCGTGCTATTATTAAAAAAAAGGTTATAAGATCAGTAATTTTTTCTTAAGTAATAGTGTTAGGCCCTCCAACAAAGTTCTAGGGCACAGTACTAAGTTACTTGGCTTAATTTAAGGTAATTTAATATTTATTCATAGTAATATCTGAAAATGACACCTCTCTCTGTAAATCCGATATAAACAATTGTGACAACATTAACTTCTAATCAAAATATATACAACTAGGTTTTACTTACCGTTTTGCTCGATGAAAGAATTTTAAGAATCGGTTTAGTGGCTTTTATTTTTATCCATTACAAACAAAAACGAAACTTTTTTGTATAGTAATTAAATCAAAAGATAAATCAGATTGACTTTCTGCTAATACTTCAAGATGATTGGGTTGTTTCTCAGAAGCGGTGGTTGAGTTTTAACGTTCATAAGCACTTTCACAAAGCCTTAATTGATTACAGAATTCTTAATATCGATTTATAAAAGAATAACATTTTTTGCACATTAGGTAATGTTTATGCAGTGTTCTCTGTTTCGAGGTCAGTTCACCTCAAATCTCTGCAACTTAATTGTAATTATTTTATCATATATCTAAATTTCGAATGTGAAATAATTATTTTAATTAGCGGCCTCAATGTATTGTATACTTTTTAAAATCTTATTGCAGATTTTATGCTTGCATGTATATCTCATGTAAGTGGAACAATCATATACGTAATATATGTAGGTGGTAGAGCTATTTCTGGTTTTAGTATGAATGGGTCAGCTCGCCCGGTACTACACTACTCTCTCACAGAAACACCAACGTGAAGTAACAGTGCTTGCATTATTGAGTTTCCTTCGGTCAGTCAGATCGCCGGAGCCCCACCTCCCTTCCCCTCACCCCTCCTTCCTTCCCTTTTTCCTTACCTTCTCCTCCAAACACAGGCTGGCAACGGACTTGCGACTCTCTGGTGTTGCAGGTGTTGTGTTGTGTTTAGTGCTATTAATGGGCAAGAAATTAAATGTCACAGAATGTAATGAGCAAATAATATTTTCAAGTAGGAACATGACAACACTAAGTCAAAGTTCTTTTTCAAATAGCCGCTTTTAATGTGTTTTATTTCTCATCGCCACTATTGCGTATGCCAGTTCTTCTTGTTTTTTTTTTTCCGAACTGACTACGTTATTGACCTAGCAAGGTCTTAACAGCTTTACCGGACTAGTGCTTCTTCGTTATCACCACAGTCTTTTCATTGCTTTGATACGTATTAACAATAGTAACATAAGCCTTTAAAGAGTTACTCATGGGTCAAAAAGCTCTTTCCAAGGGAAGGCTTGGAAATAATCACTATGCCGTCTCATCACTTACCGGCTGTCTCGAATACAGAGAAATCCACAATTTTATATTTCCTCTCATACAGCTCAAGAATATTATAATAACATGAATATTTCTCAGGTTTAACTTTCGTAGCAATATTTTCCTTCAAGGTCAGCCCATAGTTCTGCCAATTAAAAGTAATAAATGTACGTCAATTACAATAAATTCTCAGCTGTCAACCAGTAAACCTTATATTTTGAGACGTATTTGGAAGGCATTTTATTGTAACATGGATTTAAATTTTATCACTAGAAGGCGCTGTTACTTAATTTATACTACTGGTAACATTTCGACAACTAGACGTTCTATAAGATTACTATAATTATATTTAAAAAAACATATAATTACTTTTAATAACTAAACAACCTATTTGTGTTTTATTTATACCCTTGTTATATTAAAAAAAAATCAAAATTTTCCAAAGTTCCTACTATGTTAGCTACATATCATTACATTTTTTTTTAATACGGCTTAGTAGTGACAATTAGCTAGATATGTGTTCTGATCGCTAAAAGAGCTATTGAGGTTAGCTATTAAGGGCAAAATTACAATAAAACAAAATAAAGACAACCCATACAGTACAGTACAGTAAGGCATTATTTAAGTGGAAAGTAAATTGGTTTCAAGGGTCGGCGACGCGCATGTGACACCTCTGATGTTGCAATCGTCCGTAGGCAGCGGCGACTGCTCAACATCAGGCGGCCCGCATGCTTGTTTGTTATGATTGTAGTATAAAAAAATGCCCACAATTAATATACATAAAACACTAAAACCCTTGTCAGAAGAATCAAATCACGGACACCGGCTAGTCTGTAGTCCGGGGAAGCTGTTAAGACCTTGCTAGGTCAGTAGCGTAGTCAAATCGAAAAAAAAGACACCGGCTATTCTAAAATAAATTAAAATTAACCACTGTTTTATTTTTAACAAACGTTAATTTATTCAGATTTCAAAAATCCGACAATCTAAGACAACGTCTAAACTATTTTTTTAGCCCGCGAATAGTTAATTGTACTTAAAAAACAGATTGTTCTGTGACAAATTTCTATTGAAATTATTATAAAAAAATGTCTGCTCATAGTTCGATATTTGCTGTAATTGTTATCGTGACGAATTGTGCTTTTAATGTTCACGATTCCGGTATTAGGCGAAATTCTACCCTATTCTTATGTTATGTTAAGGTTCTTTAAGTCTAAGCAAGATTAAATTGCAAATTATTTTTTTACCCATTCAATCAGTCTATCTACATGAATAGATATACGTAGAATATTTAATCTGTTATCAGATCTCAGGTTAGCATATCACCTAGTTCTTACAATCAGTAATTGTTTGTTAACAGATAGAAGAGTTTCCAGTGTATTATTATATAGGGTATGTATTATTATGTTTTTGCATAAGGGCTAAGCAGAAAAGATATTATAAATATGACTAAAGAATTTTATTATTAACCAACAATATAAGTCGTAAACGACACATCATTTTAACTTCTATGTAACTAGGCTAAAAGCTGCCAATTATTAAAGAAAAATTACGCTATGTAATTATATATAAGTATACAGTACCGTTCAATATTAGTTAGCAATAATTCAATAATTAATTACAAGTTAGCGGACAAGAACAAAGATTTGCTCGGAGCTCGCGCGAAGTCCGCTAAGCGATGGGGTGAAAGGCAAGGTAACTTATCAAGTTATTGTACCTACATAAAGCACAAGATTACTTTGTACGTATAACTATCATCAGTGAGCAAAGCATTCTTCATTTTATGTAATAAGTTGACGAATAACGGCGTAATTAATTTAACACCTAGATTTAACATTTCTTCTGCAGTGCCCATTTTTTCTTCTTTCAATTATTTTACTAGTTATGTAAAAAATCCTTGTAATTGTGAACAGTTTTGGCTTCATGTACATCTTTTATAGCCATTTTAAAATTATAATCCACAAAGTCCCGCGCCGGAGCTTCCACGCGCCGATGGATGAACCTACTAATTGCGTCGTCTCTCACGTCACTATAATAGACACCTAGTATTAAAATATACCAGGTGAATGTTTAAAGGGTCACATCCTTCAACCCTGTGGTAGTTCATGGTTAACATATAAAATAGTAATATCAAAAACAAATACTAATAAACAACAAAAAGAACCCTAGTTAAAGTTTATTTTAAGACTTTTAAAAGTATGTAAACCATACTTTTAAACGTAACAGAATCAGGCCTTGCTTCAACATCTTTAAAGGGCTCCTTTTCAAAATTAATCATTATGTAGCTGCCTATGATGGAAACGCCCCATCGTCGAACAATGGGAACCGGGCCGCGAGTTGAGGTGCGGGGAGGCGGCCGGTTTACGCAGCAGGACGTTATTCATCTATTTCACTAGTTCGTTTTTGCGTAAATCAGCTGATATTGAGTGTATGTCAGTTTTGTGTTTCTCGGAATAATTACGTCAAATATTAAGCACCTATTTTTTAATTTGATTTAGAACGAGAATCGACAAATGGTTATCCTGTAAAAATATTGCTGGCGACTAAACATCGCTTGCTATATTAAGTGTGTATACGGTATATCACAAACTTATCAAGTAATCTTGTCATATAATATCATTAATACCTTATAAATTTTAACATCTGACCACATTATCATCTGAATTAAATGACGATGTACTCTAAGATGGTAAACGTGTTAAACCTAGAAGGGATTAAATCTCATGTAGAGCTGCCAGAACACACAACAGGAGCTTGATGACAGAATTTCAACCTGAGGATAGTAGCAAGCTAGCCTGATTTGGAAAAAGCCCTACAATCATGCTAAGGTTTTTCCACGATGTTTTCCTTCAATGAAAGAGTCTGACTCAGCTGCAAGGATTCCAATCTACATCGGTCGTCGATATCTCCGAACACGCTACCAGCTAAGCCAGTGTCGCTTTAAACTGAAAGAGCAGACTGTTTTTAGCGCGTTTGTGACTTGATAAGTGATGAATTTATTTTTCATATTTTTGTAAAATTAAGCGGCTAAATATGCTTGACGTATGTTTTATAAACAGATATTTTCAAACTTAAATCATTTGAAGTAATATATACAATGTATGTTATTGAATAAAATGTAGTCAGGGCCTTCGTCTAAATAGCGAATAATATAAAATCGTAAAATAATGTTCGTGGAACTCGTAAAGCGTAACTCGACATAGTTTAAGTTATTGAAGGCCTTCCAACCAATAATGTACTTAATATTAAGTTATTACAAAAGTAGGTTAGTTTAGAAGAGTTTGAGTACGGGTTCTTACAAGCACACTTTGTCTTTTCAATATTTAAATGACACGTTCTATGGTTTTCGTACTTGTATTTTGTATTGAATTTTTGTAGTAATAATTAAACCTGTTTCATAATGGAACTAGTCTTCAGGATTCATGAAGCTACCACCGAAAATTCTATCGTTGCTTCAAAAAGCTAAGTTATATCTAAGTATAATTACTGTACAACCTTCAAGTTTCTTCCAGTTAGCTTTAGACTCAGATTTTTGAGAAAAAATTGTTGAGTGTTATATATACTAATATTATAAAGAGGTAAAGTTTGTGACGTTGTGACGTTGTACGGGGTAATCTCAGGAACTACTGGTCCGATTTAAATAATTCTTTCAGTGTTATATAGCTCATTCATCGAGAATGGTTATAGGCTATATATTATCACGCTAAGACCAATAGGAACGGAGCACAGATGAAAAATGTTTCAAAATCGGGATGTTTTTTTCCTTTTGAGAATTGCTGTGTGTTAGTGTTAGTGTATCTACTCGACGCGAACGAAGTCGCGGGCAGAGTCTAGTTAGTAATAAAATACATTTTAATTATTTCAGAAATGTTTGTCTGTTTATTTGTTTATGTACTATTTCACTGCTAAAGTACTATGTTTACGATATAACCCTTTCAAGAAAATCATAAAGCGTACCTTCGAGAGACATTAAATGTTTGTTTTGTTACAAGCAGTTCGGTTTGTGAAAAGTTATTGCAATCTTAACGATGTGATTTAAGTACGAGGGAAAAGTATGTAGTAAATGGACTTAACACTTTCAGATGAGACTATATTAATCGCTGTTTTTTACACAAGATTTCATCCGGACGAAGTCGCGGGCACATCTAGTTTGAATTAAAACTACTTGTTTGTTGTTTTACCTACATTGATACGAAGGTCACTAAATAAAGCCTAACATGTTCAATATTAGATGTAGTGATTGTGGAGAATTGGTTTTACCCGAGGCTCTCGATCTGGTTCATGTTGCGATACCAGTCGGTGACGCATACCCAACTTGCCAGGTGGACTTATTTTGACTTAGATACAATATACCTAGATCGTGAGAGCTTTGGTGAATTGAACTAGAATGTATGTTTTTCTAAGCATTCATAAACATTTAGTCGCGGTCATACGTGTTTCGTATTAATTTTTAAAATGAAAAACCTTCTTTTGTGATGGTGTGAATTAGATATAATAAAACGTAAATGTGTAACAAAATCAAGATACCTATAAGTCTATTTAGTGTGTAGGTTTATTCTTACTCTTCAAGTATTAGAAATATATACACAAAAAAAGACAGAGAGAAAAACGTTGAAATCTATACGACATTATTTTCTGTTATATCGTAGTGATTATCACCTGCTTTTAAAAAATATTCTACTTTAGATATTTCGTATCGGATATTTTTTTGAACTATTTCAATTCCATAAGGGAAAAAATAAAAATAAAATCCTTCCACTTTCATGTGTAAGCGTGTATGCATGCACGTGTGTGAAGGTGATATGTGTAATGTTGTCGCAGTGATGTAAGATTTTGTGTCACTGTATGGCGCGAGCAGCACATTTAAGGGCTCCACGCCAAGGGAACGGACCTAGGCTTGAGCCGCTGCCGAGGGGGTCCTAATCTGGTGTGCGGAAGCGAAATTTATCCCCAGATCACGACGGCGTGATCTGTGGTTACGCGGGCGTGGGTGTGAGCGCGCTCTGTTTGGAGAGACAGGCTGGTACTGACTGTTCGCTGCCGTTATTTCATTGGGACGATCGGTAAAAATATGTCGCGGATGTCTTTTGTAGCGCGCAGCGTTGGGTACAGTTTCGTATTTTGCGGCGGATACCACTAATGGACTGGGATGATTCACGGCGTTTTCAAAATAACTAATAGTAAGTGATTTTACGTAGGCCCATATAGAAGGTATCTCCAGGTCCCTATGGAGATCGACCCTCCGGACGTACCACGGGGCACCGGTTACTTTACGCAAAACGCGGTTTTGGAGTACCTGCAACTTATGAAAACTATCTTTCGACATATACGCAAAAACGGGACAGCTATATGTCATCACGGGACGGATACACATCTTATACAAAGTGAGCTTGTGTCTGAAGGACGTCTTACTCTTATGGCAAAGCAAAGGATACAGGCGACCCAAGACCATAGCGGCTTTGTTTCGCACTTTGTCTATGTGTGAACTGAAGTTTAAATGTCTGTCTAATGTAACCCCGATATATTTGACCTCTTCGGCCCAGGGGATATCGGTTCCAGTGAACATAATGAAATATACCCCAGCGTCTATTATAACATAGCGATTATAGCGGCATCTATTAGCTAATTATAGTAAAATAGCATAAATCTTTATCTTTATCTGTTATAATTATAACAGTCCTAACTCTCATCGAATGGTTTTGGAGTTTATTAATCTAACGTATGTGAACATACATTTCCATATACACACTAACAATCAACTGTGACTTCGTCCAGATCAAAAATTGCAATATAAACATAAAACAACCTAGCGTCATCTATTAGCGCCTTGGGATAAAATAGCATAAACATTTGTTACATGACAAAATACCACAGTTAAACTGACTTTCAGGTAATCGATAGAATTTATCAAGTTTATACAACAACATCCGTTTTATATATGTACACGCATAGATACAAATGGTAACTAGATGATTGTTTCGATAGTTTTGACTTGTTTTCCCGTGGACCGATTACCACGTAGTGTTATATGTTTCGTGGTATTTAATATATACAATGGTTTATGTATACAAATTGCTTAATGTAACTCAAGATATTTATCTCAGTTTTAAATTAATGCACTAAGTATGACCTTCAATTATTATTATAGTTTGAGGTCAGTATAAAATAAAATTACACACGTGAACAAATGGATAGTTTGTAATTAAAAAGAAATATGTCTATATATCATTACACGAAAGTACTGATTAACACTTTATCTCTTGAAGGCAATTTGTATACTCGCTCTGTGAAATAAACTCAAGCCTAAATAATATTATAAATACAAATGTGAGTTTGTTTGTTACATTTTCACCTCTTAACCATTAAATCGATTATTATGAATTTTGTATACATCTTTACCATTTTTTGGGTCACCTGATGTTAAGTGATCACCATCGTCCACAGCCACCAGCAACACCAGAGGATTCATAAGTGCGTTGCTAGCTTGTGTTGGTGGGGAAGGAAGGAGGTTGAAGGGGGAAGGGGAGGAAGGGAATGGAGAGGAAGGGAAGAGAGAGGGTTAGGTGGTCCTCCGGCGCTCTCACTGACCGAACGAAACGCAACAATGCAAGCACTGTTACTTCACGTCGGTATTCTATCAGAAGGTGATATGACGCCGGGCGCGTCGACTCATTAATCCTGAAAGCAGTTATAACTTCAGCGTGGCTCTGTCACCTACCAAATACACTTACCATACTTTTTATATGCAAAAAAGTACTGTCCCGTGGATATATATCAAATCTAAATTAGCGCGAGTGACGCCGCCAGCAAAAGCTAATTAATAAGAAATATATACAATAAATATAATACTTTGCTGACAATGCGTACTCCAGTCAACAATAAATTCAATGTAATTTAATACTGAGACCTGTCTCTTTAATAAATGATTTAAATCACATGTAAATACATTAGTTAAAGCACATTAAATTTTTTTTTTGTTTTTATTGAAGCACGACAAAGTGACTGCACTATACCTGATGGTAAGCATAGTACAATCCAAGAACAGTGGCGACCACCGAGAGACAGATTATCCATCGCCGGTCGCCGCTGTCATACCGGCCATAATGACGAAAGTCACCCGGTACTGGATATGCACAGGCTGATCCCGAAACGCGACGCGCAGAAGCGAGTCACTATGACGGGCTTTTTCGCCATATACATGGTGGTTGCGACCCAGTCGGGCTGTAAAACCCTACCACCCCGCTTTCGCCATTGCCTCGTTCGTTATTCAGCAGGGTGCACCACGTGCAGGTGAGGTTGGCTTGGGTGTCTCAAGTCTTAAGATGTTACTCGACACCCCTTACACCCCAAAATTTATAAAATTTATTGTGTATTGCGACTATATATATTTTAATGCATTTTTATATAAAATCGGCATTTCCTCAAACTTATCTTTGCATATGAATGTTAGTATTTACTTATGATTATAGTTATCATATCTAGTGTTTCTTCATAAAGAAGGTTATACTATCTATTTTACTATTAAAACTAATCAACTCTGGAACACCGATTTATATACCGTTCAACTGATAGTAATGGTAATTTGTTTGCGTAAATATTTGAAAACTGAGAATACTTTAGCCTATATTAACTTCTGTATAACTGGCTAATAAATGGTGCTGCAGTAGTTACAAAAAAAAAAAAAAAACAACAAATTCATGCGACGGTAAATCTGATATCATTTCTTATACTCCATTAAAACGCCTAAGTATGGCGAATGAGTAAAGGATAGTTGGGGTTTTTTTGGCGGGATTTTAGTCTGTCATGTAGTGGATTTTATATTTTATTCATAATCTTGTGTTATTTGACTATATATTGTGTAAAGTTGGTGGTGTTTTACGTAATATAGTTAGTTTATTATTCATAAGTGAAGTGAATGGAAAATAATAACACGGAGCATGAAATTCTGAGATGCCACAAAAACTCCCTGGAAGGTTCTAGCAAGGGATCCACCATCTTGTTAGAATATGGTTTCACACCATGCTTAATATTGGAATGATCGCACGAAGTTTGTGATATTATTGACTACGTGACAATGGCAGTAATAATCGGAAAGATTGATTGCCAAAAATAAAGTTAAAAAAAAAAGGATAGTTGATTTGCCTTAGCTGACATCAAGTTGTGATTGCATCTACGGCTGAGTTAATGTAGATTTAATCTATTCTTCAGAAATATATCTTTCTTTTGGAATACAGAGTAACTCTATGTTTTTTTTTACATCTGACAACGTCTTCATATTTTTACGATGTATGATTAGTAATTAAGACGGGGAAGTGTAACAAACAGATTTACTTAACACTTCGTTCTGATTTGTCTCATGCTTCATTTGTTTCCGTTATTTTTTGCACATCCTAAAACTCGCAGCACCATACTACTGGACCAATTTTGATATAGCTTTAACGTGAATATAGAATTAAAATGAAAATAGAATTTAAGCTATATATTATGAGACACGCATATTAAGTTGTAGCATTAATATCCTATTAATGAAAATTTTAAAATCTTTTATTATCTAAATATTATTTAGTAAAAAGAAATGTTCGCTATATTTACTCTATATGCGAATGCTCCAATGTCATTCGTGAATTTATCAACGTAGTTACTATCTAAACAATCAACATTATCAGATGTGGATTTTTATAGAGACATTTTTAAGGTCACTAAGTTGTAATTTCGAGATTCCATCGTAACAAGGCATTGCGTGCGAACTAAGGTCGTAGCAGCAAAAAAATGTTAAAATATTATTATTATATTCGTAAGTGGATAATTTATTTCATTGAAGTTACACTACTTATGGGAGTGCTTCTGATCAGCAACCTTTTTGTGTGACATAAAGTGGTGAGGGGTACACACTGTGTCGAATAGAGTGTTAAAAACGCAGATTTTCGTCCGATTATCGAAGTTAAGCGACGTCGCGTCGGGTGCGGTTGGTACTTGGCCGGGTGACGTCTTGGAATACCGCATGCCGTTGGCTATTTTTTGTGTATTTCTTTTAATTATAATGTTTCACTGTAGTACAGAACTTTCACTTTTATCGTGTGCCTTTACGACACACCCTTCTTATCTTTTTTAAATATAGTGGTATTTTTTGTTTGTACATTGAACGTATATGAATTAGTAAAATCGTATGCATGCTTGTCTAATCTTCGACCCAACAATTTTATATTGTTCAACTCAGTCTTACATTGTATTCAAAGAACACAAGGTTTAGGATTTTCGTAAAATTTGACTATAGTTGATGGCTACTGCATACTTAAAATATGATATATAATGATGATGCTTCTAATGTCTTGTGACATACACATATTAATTAAACGTTAACATATATTATTTATAATTAAAAATATATTTAATGAAAAGGTCATATTTATAATAATTTGAAGGAATAACACGGAGAGAGTGACTTTCGCGTAGAGAGACAATGGTTTTCTCTTACGCGTCGAAAAATAGGAAAAATAGAAATATCACTGGTCTGCAAAAAAAAAAAATTACTTCCTCATTGTTTTCATGCATGATACATTATATTTGGTGCTCTAAACACGGAATTTAAAATGCAAATAAATACAGCACATACATTTTAAATACAATGGCCATTTAATTAAATATTAATTAAATACTATATCATCAAAGTAACAGCAATTACAAAAAAAAGAAAAAAGACTACGGTCTAAGTTTTACAGCAAAAAAATGCTAATTTTAGAGTCACAAGTTATAAAAATATGTGTATATTTATCTTATTATGGTAATATAATTGAAGTAATATTGTAGTTTTTTTTTCTTTTCATCGTTTCCACCGAATTTTCTCGGCGAATAGACCAACAAATATCAGCAAGCATTGCTGCTGACCATTTTCCACTGTAGCGTCTTAATATCCTTATGAAATCTTTCACTATATTCATCTGATAAAACACCGAGATTTTCCGGAAAGAAATATACAGGCAACTACTAAAAATTAATTTTAAGTAAAATATTGCATTCTAAATCTTCACAAGCAGAAAGAAGTTCTCGAATGATTTGACGGTAGTTGTAATCTTTTGTATTAGGTACCAAGACAACTATCACACACTTTTACAAAAGCCACCAAAGCTTTTTTCAGTTTTGTTCAACTTCGAATTTAAAACTTCATCCGTCATAGCTCTCTAAAAATAGTCCGTAAAATCCTTACAAGTGCGCGGCATTTTATAATCTAAAGAGAAATGGAATTAAAAAAATAAACTATTTTATATTTATTATTTCCGTTTATAAAAAAATGAACAATCTACACATAAATACTTAGAAAATATATACATATGCTTTGATATATAATTTTGAGCAAAACTTACAAAATTATTTGATATAGATCGTAAGCAATTAAAAGACAAGTTTTCAACTAACAGTTGTAAAGTCACAGAGTTTCGGTTCTTTCCTTCTTTCTCTTCCGACTAGCAAAAACCTATTTAGTGTATGTATACATTGTTTATAATGTTAACGCATAAAACAAATACAAAAAAACCTTAAATTTTGGTATTTTGGAAAAAAGGTTATATCGAAAAATCTAGACGTGATAGAAAAAATCGGTTTTCGGGAACATATTCAGAGCATCAAAATTTTAATATTTATGACATCATTTTTTGAAGGAGGATTTTGTTGCAGACCAGTATATTTAAACGATCTAAATCTGTATATCGAATTACATCCGAAATCGAAGAAAAAACGTAAGGAAAATGGTGTTTGACCGCACAATTTTTTCATTTCATAACAATGTCAATTATCTTGCTATACATATACCAAGTCCATTGTCTTTAATATTTAGCCTGTATATATAGAAATATAATTATTAATTAATCTATTTATTATGTTTATCTAAGTATATGGTATATTTTAGAATACAGTGTAATATGCTAAATCCAAAGTAATCATTTAGTGCACTTAATATAAATGTATCACACAATGTGGCTTATAAGTACCTATATAATGCACGTGTGTAATCACGTACAGTTGAATGAGGCCATACGGATTTATGGACTAGACGTTTTCATATTCACGCGCGGTTTGCGTTTTGAGTTCGTAGGTTGATAATAATGCAAATTGATTATTTGACAATGATATAATCCTATTATTATTACTACGTAGTTTTATAAGATAAAAACTAAGTGTTTAGTGTATAAAATGATTAATAATAAAATAAATATCTGCTGAAAAAAATAAATATTTACAATCATTTTATGCAATTGTAAAAAAATGTAATTCGATAAAATATATAGTAATTTCTTTCTAATAGAATTTCATACATTATTAATAAATTTACAATTATATAGGAAACTATTTCTGCCCGCGGCTCCATTCATGAAAATAGTGTGTTCATAATAATTTTAAGCATATTATATTTAAAAGTTTATTGGACTTTACTTTTTGGATCACTGGATAAAGCTAAATATTAAATTTTAAATCATATTGTAATGTAATTTTCATTAAGTTATTTTGATTTTTTTTGTTGATGGTTGTGATGTCACTGCAACAAAGCTAAAAAAAGTGCTATAGATCTCTTAAAACTTAGTATATTAGATCAAGGTTTTTTTTTCATTCTTCTCATCCGCACATTCGAGTGAAGAAGCCAAGATTTTATGGAAGTTTGTAATTAATTCTGTTTTGTGAATATGCTAAGATTAGGGTGCAATGGGACTGATAATGTCTTTGTGGACCTAAGTACCTAAATGTAATAAAGATTTAAAGAAATATTAAACCGAAATATTTATTGTTGGATAAAGGGAAATTGGCTTTTATAATATGTAACAATTCTTTATTATAATATAAAGAAAAGATAATTTACGTTATAAAATAAGATCTGAGGGCTCTTGTATCAGCACCTTTAAGATATATCATTACATAGTATTAAATAAAGGCGCCTACCGCGTCGGTATGTCTGTTTTATCGCAATAAACACAAAAAGTAATGGACGGATTTTCATGCGGTTTTCACCAGTAGATATAGTGATTCATGTAGAAGGTTTTGGTATACTCGTATAATTTGTCTATGCTTTTTTATAATCAGGGCCTGCCAGGCCCGCTAGTTTATAATAAAATTACACTCAATTATTTTACTGTATTATTGTATTATATAATTAATTTCATTGCTTTTATTTACACACATATTACATTATTAAGGTAAGAAAGAAAAATCTATTTTTCAATGTTGTGTGAAAACGCAGTAAGCCTTGTGTATGATTGTAGTTCACATATGGACCTTTTACTTCGAATATACTCGGTGATTGGCCCTTACGACTGGCGATAAGAGAATAAATCAGATGCTAAATCATTTATCTGAAGTTAACAAGAACTAGATGTCTTAGTAATAAGTGTTCTGACAATGATTTTATTCGATAAATCTCAAATCCATATTTAGATGTTCTTGTATAATTCTATTTAATTTTATATTATAACTAACCGTCACGGCGGATGTTCTCCCACCCTGATAATTAAAAAAAAAACCCTGACAAATTATATAGCTAGACCTTCTTCATTAATCACTTTACCTATTGGTGAAAACCGCATGAAAATCTATTTAGCACTTTTTGGATTTATCTTGAAGAGACAGACAGACGCGACAAAGGACTTTGTTTTGTAATATCTAGACATAGAGATTAGGGTGTCAGCTGACATTATATTTTCTTTATTTCTACACTAGCTTCTCCTGGCGGCATCGCTCGCGCTAATTGGTAATTGCATACGTATCCATTAAAATACATATAGAGTTAACACCTGCTCTAGGTGTAGACGAACTGAACGTTTGTGCTGTACGCCAAAATTTCGGGGGTGATATTTTAACTGTCTAAATAATTAATAAATATATACGCTTCACAATTGGTGTGTAATTACAGGCATTCAGGTTAAATCATAGGTGTCTCTATATATTTTTTAAATTGTAATTACATAAATGATTCAGAACTATTATCATCAAAGACACAGAAACATTGTAGTTAAGTATATTTTTACACGGGTAACTTTTTTTTTATTACGTTTACTATTTAATCTGTGCTATGTTCTGAGATGTTCATTAAAATGATTGAATGTTAAAGACGCATGCGGCAGGCGTTTCACCATCGATTCTAGTATTTCGCTTTAAATTTTTTTTCTTTTTATTTATATCATTGGAGGCAAATATAGTTTCTTAAAACTATAAAATAATACCATTGTGTTAATTGAAGATATATGTTCTTCTAGATAAAAGTCACATAGCTAAGAAATAAAACAAAAAAGGAAGTAGAAAGCTACCCAGTAGCTTTAGCGCGATGTAAACACAAAGACGTACCGCTATCATATTATTTATATAGATAACTATTCATTTGTCGGTTTGTTTCGGGTAATAGAATCGCTAGAGCACATGACTACATATCGGTATATAACGTCCTATTCGATCTAAAACAGTTAAAATATTATGCGTTCCAGTGGTCGTCAAATATTTTGTCTGTCTTGTTACAATCGTTAATGTATCTTGAATATTAGGTCACAAAAACAGTCAAACTCCATTGTTGTAATTCAATCGTGTGTGAAATTACCGTGTACTTTTAAATATAGTACCAAGTTCGGGTTACAAAGGAGTAATTAATTAGCATTTTGTCTGCTCGAGTGAAGGTCAAATACGTAGTACGTATCTAGTAATTTGACACCGAAGTATTCCTAATATGTTTAGTAGATTCAGTTATGCGTTAGCTTAAATCTATACTAATCTTGTAAATCTGAAGAGTTTGTTTGATCGAACGCACTTATCTCAGAAGCTATTGATCCGATTTGAAATTCTTTCAGTGTTAGATAGCTCGTTTGTCGAAGAAGGCTATAAGCTATATGTAACCACATTAATATCGATAGCGGCAGAGTACTAGTGAAGAATGTTTCAAAATCTTTTTTTTTGCATTTGAGAGCTTCCACTGCGTGGTAGCGTTAGCCAAAAGTTAGATAGCTCATTTATCGAGGAAGGCTATATGTATAGATTATATGCCATTACATTAAGACTGATAGGAGAGGAGTACCAATGAAAAATGTTTCAAAATCGTTTTTTTCCTTTTGAGACCTTTCGCTGCGATTGTTAGGTAGTGTTAGCCAAAAGTAATTATTCCACACGGACCAAGTCGAGGGCAGAAGCAAGTTAATAGATATAGTGATAACTTTATATTTGAACAGTAGCCGGATACAACTTTCTTGAACGTATCTTCTTCTAAATATTGAGACATACATTATCTTCGTGTAACTCTAGGGATTATGAAGCACACACCAAGATGGCTTTCAATAGCAGGATTTTTGAAGTGAAAACTTCTTTAGGCGCGGTGAGCGGTATTTGTAGCAGGAGATAAAATTTCGCGTCATGACATGCTACGTAAACATGACCGGTTGTATTGATCTTGCGCGGCTTGCATCAGACTAGTTACGCGTAGTATAGGGGCCTCTGTACATGTAATATTGATATTTTGCAGCTCATCATGCGTTAGATTGATTAATATACTTTATAAAAATGTATATAATTATTTCTCCGAGTGCCAGTACATTAGGCATGATCGATATTCATCGATATTGAAGAAACATCGATGTTCAGCTGAAAAACATCGATGTTTTGACATCAATGTTTTGATGTTGATAATATCGACACATCGATGTTTAGATTTCGATAATGTCGACCTTATGAGAATGTTGCATGTACTAGCTAGATACTAGAAAATTATCAAATTTCTAAGCCGTAGGTACGAATAGTTTTTTCTTTGGATGTTTCCAGACATCGATGTTTAGCTATCGATGTTTATCATACATCGATACTATTTAATCGATGTTGACTGCGATGTCAACATCGATGTTTTTCTAATATCGCTCATCCATACAGTAGATATGAAAATCACGTTAATGTTAATAATTTTAATAAACAAATCCTGAAATTCAAATATTATCATTCACACTATTTTAATACGAAAATTCAGAAGAGAATGCATTTATTCAATTGTTTTGAGTTTTCACTTATGTCTGCAGTCCTTATCTGCCTTGACTCTATAAATAGTCCATGTTTCTAGCAACAGTGATTTGCAACAGATTGCTATTAATTTTTGATCAGGCGTTAGTACTATTTATCAAATGGGATCTCCTTTCATACCGTAGTGCACTGAAGAATCAATACCCAGAGACCACACTTTAATTCTTTAATCTACATTCACGTTACTAGCCTGTCGATAAACATTACTTTCAAAATGTCACTGTAAAGTGTTACGGTTGAACTATTTGTTCTTTGGTCATAGATCAGGGTCTCAGTCTGTACTCAAACTGTCAAGATAACTAAGTACGTCATACACCAAACAAAGAGACTCTATTTGACCTTGTCTTGCTTAGAAATTAACGAATATCTAATAGTCAACAAGCAGTGTATAGCCAGGACTGGAAATATATTGTAGCCTTCTTGGAGATGTTTTTAAATTAGATCGTGCTTACCACTAGTACCACAGAATATTGTAATCCTACTATAAAAAACTGTGAATATAAAAAAATTACAAGTGGTAATAAAAAAAATAGCTATACTCTCAATTCTACACTTTTCTCATGTGAAACGATATGTATAAAAATCTAAAGATATCGTATGCTTCTGAGATATATATCATGTATTTGAATACTGCGAATTTTAATTTTGTCAAGTAAAATCATGTAGTTATGCAATGTGTAACAGATATATACTCGAACTATATAATACATGGAAGTGAAATTGTGTTTTGGATAAATTACTCTAAATGACCATTATTAATGCATGAATTACTATAACCGTGTGTAAGAGTCAATTCTTCTAGTTTAGTTACAGAATAGTACTTATGTGTAATTCCATATATTTTTATTCGGTTGCCTGAGTTGCTTGCAACGCATTAAGTGACCATAACAAGTGGTTCCTATGACTGATCTTATCCACTTTAACTATTGTTTCAACTGCTCGTCGTACTTTCTTCCTATTACCTGCACTATATATATGCGAGATTTCATAAGAATGCATTGTTTGGTTACATCGTTGATGGCGCTTTCTAAACATGAATAAAATATTATACGCTAAAAAAAGTTGACATTGCCAACTGTTGTGATTAAATGTTATAAAAGAATTCGAGAATGACTTGGGGACTATACTCCATGCTGTATACTATATTTTTATTTATTTGAAATATATACAAATACGGAGGGGGGTGGGAGGAAAGAGAGAGAGACAGGGACAGAGGGGAACATTCAAATCTATATAACATATTAATTTCTTTTGGATTGTACTTACTATCACGCACTTTAATAAAATTAGTCTGTTGTGTATTATTAATATATATTATATTGTTTCAAAATACCACCGAAAACTATTGTTTACCATCTCTATAGTGTATTCATATCAATCTTTTTTTAAATTAATCAGAATACAACGTTTCACTTCTACCACGTATGAACTACACACAACTTTTTTTTAGTCTATACTCAGTGTTTAATTTGTTTATAAAAGATTTTTTACTTATCTTCAGGTGGAAGGAGCAGCACGGATTGGTAGAAGACTTCCATCACCATCAGCACCAGACGATAACAGTGTAAGCAATCCCAGCCAATCTGAAGCGCAACCTACATTCAAGTCTCGAGGCAGCAGGCGCCGGGAAGAAATACCTGAACGTGATGTGGTTCGGTCAAGAACTAGGAGTAGACCAACTGAAGGAATATCAGAAACACCACCACCACAAGGCAATAACGAACGATTCGATTCGAGAAGAACTTCCAGTCGATCACGTAGTCGGCCAGCTGAGGATGAAATAAAAACTGAACCATCGGTCTCTAAAGAAAATATCGTTCGAAGCAGAAATAGGCAAGTTAACAGACGACCAGCGCAAACAACACAAACACCTCCAGAAATATCTTCACCAACTATCGATGAGAGTAAAATAGTCATTGTAAATTCTAACCTTGATGATATATCTAAAATTGTACCTAAAGAAGAAAATGTGGTTACATCTCAATTCAGAAGAAGAAGTTCCAGCGCACCAGTTATTATTAATACTCCAACAACTGAAAGCATAAATCCAAAAAGATCTCGTGTACGTGTTAATACACGTACTAATGTAGGAACACAAGATCTTACCAATTCCGGAACAACTAACTCGATATCTATTTCGGATAAAGAACCTACTACTGCAAGAACAGGGGATTTGAGGAGTGCTAGGAAATTAAGATATCGGACTAGACTATCAGAAACTGACACTAATTTGACAGGAGAAGGCTTAACCGGATCTAATGAAATCGTGAAATCTAGTCAGAATAGAAAAAAAACTAGTCAACAAGAAACTCAGACCTTTGCACCCATAGTTGAAAGGCTTGTTTCGCAAAGTACTGAAGCTAATAAGTTGAAGACTACAACATTAAAAGTAACAAAAGTGGTAAGACGCCCATTAGGAAGGGGAAAAGTTAGCAAACCATCTGTCTCAAAAACACAAGCTACGGAAGAAATTAGCGAAGATGACAATTATCCACCAAGTTTTAAAGCCTTGATACAAGCTAAAAATGCTTCGGTGAGTTATAGAGTTCCAGTAAATATTATTAAAAATTTAAACAAGAATAACCTTTTATGAGGGCACCTATTTATGAAAAAAATGTTTATAAAACTTTTGCTTAAACATAAAACTGAAAAGTAATTCTTAATGAACAGTTCATAATAACTTAAAATCTTTATAAAATTGATTTATTGTTTGGCATTTGGCATGAAACGGTCAAAAGGTGATTTTAACAAAAAAATATGTACGTATATTATTGGCGTCACAAAGGTCTAAATTTCATTAAAATTTTTATGAGTATTTTATGTTAAATTTTTCAGACACAAGCGAGCTCTCCCATACGTGAGAGTTTGTCAGTGAAAGCATCACAAAAAGTATACAACACCTATACTCCATCATTACAATCAACTCAAACTGGTCCAGCAGAAAATAAATACTCGAGGGTAATTAACTAGGGTTCATATTTCAACGTGTTACGACTCATTGCGTCTTTCATTTTTTTTTTTACATATTACATATTCACCTATTTACACTTAGATAACTTATTAATGCTAATACATTATGAATAATTGCCATAAAAATACTTTACTTGACACTAACGATTAATTTTAATATTAGCATTGAATAAAAGGTATATTTTTAAAAAATATTGCAGCTCCGCAAACAAAAAAGTGAGGAAGAAAAAAAAGAAAATAAAACAGTGGAAAAAGTAAACGAAGCAATATTAAGCCTGGATACATCTAAACCAAAAAATTCTGAATATAGACCGCGGGGAACTTATAGTACTAGAAATAAAAAATCAACAGTCTTTGCACCTTCAACAACAACAAGCCCATTTACAAATCAGGTACCAGGAAAAACAAATAAATACAACAGAAAATTTAAAACCAGTTCGACGGAGTCACCAACATCAGAAAACATCAGAAAAGATAAACTATCTGATGATATTGTATTAAGTAAGCCTTTTATTAGACCTCCTAATTATTCAAGAAGATTTTCTATAAAAAATACAAGTAGTAGTGAAACTTCTACGTTAACAAATAAAGTGAATAGTTCTACTCAAAGTAAAATGACATTACCAAAAACTTCTTACTATTCACGTCTAAGGACTAATGTTAAGAGCAATGAAACAGCAACAACTGAAACGTTACCAGTTAAAAATAAAGAAGAAGCTCAGAAAAAAAATGAAAACTCCGCTGACGTGCCGCTCATTTACACTTTACTTAAAAATCCGGAAGAAACTGTTTCTGATAAAAACTTTATAATAAATGTTAATAGTAAAGAATCACAAGAAAAAAATACTATTAATGAAGCTTCTGATATGACAGGGGAATCTGAAAATATGGCAATAGTCTCTGTTTCACGAACAATGTCTTCAAGAATAGATACAGATAGGCACAAATACCATGCAAATTATAAAGATCAGAATCCTACAGATGTTGAAAATAAAGAACGTGCATCTTCAATAGTAACTTTACCAGTAAGAAATCTTCAAACAAGAAAATATGGACGTAAATATACGACATCCAAAAACTTAAATGAAGATAATAATAATTCAACATCACCAAGACCTCGAGAAAGGAATATAAGAAAGTTCAGTGATGCATATTCGAAAACAACAGAAGCTTCTTCTAATGGCGTAAGTATATTTTAGTTTTAAAAATTATAATTTTCTTTGAATCTTCTTTCATTTTTTTTGACTAAACTTTCACAGATAGTTCCAGAGCCTGAAAGACCTATAAGTAGGTTTAGTTCTAAATATCGTGCTTCCAATGTTGACAAATCATTTTACAAACCAACAGTACCCACGATAACATCGTCAACTGTAAGTAACAGTCCATACACAAATTTACTTTTTACAAATCCAGTGCAACAGACAAAATTGACAAGTCAACTCACTTCTCTTTACAGATTTCTTAGAGAACCAGAACAAAGCCCCTTTATGAAATTGGCATTGAGATAACTCTAACACTTCATTGTTGCACCTTCATTTTCATTCATGGAATAGTATAGTTGATTTCTGCAGGATGTTAATTAGCACAATAGATATATAACTCTAGCAAAGTGAATTACTCACTTTTAATAGAATAGAAATTATTCCACAATATTATTAAGTTGAATAAGCTTTTATTTCTTCTCATTGCATAGTTTTTTATAGATTTCATCCTGTGTGCTTGGTATGATATAAAAATATTTATTGGTTATACCTATAATTCAATAAAATCTTTCTTATTGCTGAAGGCGTGGCTGAAATTCTTCGTTACTGACAACCTGTTAACGAAATCTATTGAGGAGCCTAAATGGTTCATAAAGAAGGAGATCGATGTAACCACAGAATCAATATCAAGACCATATGAAAAGGCGTCATATATTCATGAACCATCTTTTGAACTGGTTAATGGAATAAAATAGTTTTTAGCATTCATTACCATATTCACCACCATTACTTATCTCATTCACTCATCTTTTGTTAAATATCGGTTTTGGTTTAGTTTTAAAGGGATGGTAAAATTAGGTGCATTTTACACTTAACAGCATTCTAACTGTTTTGATTATAAATTCGTTTATTTCTCTTTCATCTCTTTAAAACGAAACCCAAAACTCATAATAAAAAGTTTCTTCGTTGAGGTGTTATAATGATAGATATTATTATTTAAGTTAACTTAAATAATAAAAAGTAAAATTAAGTTAAAATGTATTATAAGATACATGTATTCAATCCTAACGCATTAACTTACACATTAAATGTACTTATAACACTTACTATATAGCATTTACTAACAAGTTAGACATTAAATTTGTATCCATTTGAAACATTGTTTTAATAATAATTAGTTTTTATGTCGCCTTTCTCTCTCATTTCATCTAACACCTCAATGTACCCTTACGTCTTAATCCCAAATAAATATAAAGTGGCTTTGGTCTTTGCACGAATTTCCACATAGATGCCTGAATTATTTACTTTCATGCAATTCTTTCTAAATGGCATGATTTGACACAACTATTTTTTTCTATATATATGGGTGAGATTACTTCTTATTTCAGGTAGAGGGAGAAGAAATACAATTAGGGCCAGACTTGAATGCCATTTCATTTACTCAAACACGAAGGACTTTGTCCTCAGCAGATTTGAGGCTATCAGAGAGTTTGGTGAAACAATCACATATAATGAATGTTGAAGCCTCACAACATTCTCCGTCAGTTACAGTATCTATATTTGATGCTTTAGCTGAAATATTAACATCTACACCTCGAACTGGACTCTCTTCAACAACTGAAGTAACGAAAAACCCAATCCTTAATACAGATGTAACACAAGTACTCAACGGCGTGAGTAATATCAATGTAAATAGTGCCCAAGGCGTACCAAATCAGGAAAACATTACAGTTGTTGCCTCTGATGTAAGCACTATTACTAAATCTGTACAGAACATTGTTCAGACCACACCAAATGTGATTAACAGTATGGTCGGGGCAGATGTTAAACAGTCACAAAACACTCAAGATGTGAACGTAACTCCTGTGAATACACCACGAACTCCTATTCCTACTCCCACAACTCCTATTTCCGCAAGGCGTCCATTTGCCATTAAATTATTGTATTCAAACACAGAATCACCGATAGACCAAACTACGACAGGACTTGAATCTACATCAAATCAGCCGACGACTGACTCAACTATGGTATATAACACTGTGTCTGACCTTTTACTATCAAATAATAATTTACTTTCTTCAGAACTAACTAGCATGTTATCTAATAATATTAAAAATATAATCCTAAATATGGATGAAGATAGTAGATCCAAGATATCTGGAGATATGGCAAAGTTGTTAAATACTATAATACCTAGAGCTTTAGATGGACTTGCAGTTGCACTTGACAAATCTGACATAATTCCGAACACTACTCCTTACAGCTTAGAGGATATAAAAGATACAGAAAATATTGATATTAATACAGACTCTGTAAATATTGATCTACAGCAAAACTTAGTTAATGATATTAATGTAAATAGCACATTTAAAAACGGTAGAGCATTGGTCTTCGAGACAGATCCTCCCACTGTGGCTGTAAATAGCTCTGAAATCGCATTAGAAGTTGCACAAAATTCACAACCTACGTCTAGTAGTCAGACGACGTTAGCCAATGTAATTATTACAACGGTTAGTCCTCAACTTTCGAGTGTTTCTTCCATGGCGTCCAGTACGACTTCTACAATACAGGCTATTACGTCTTCTGACTTTACAGATGCAGGTATAACCAGTACATCAACTAATATCGAAAATAAATCAGGTATAGATGTATCTATTGACTCTACTAACAATATTTCTCCTTTGCCATTCCTTACAAACTATGAAATCAACGATTTTACTCCCCAAATATCTGATTCTAATCAAAAGTTTACTGAATTAGAAAAATCGTCAGTAGGATCATTTTTTGATGACATTAATATTCAAGATCCAAGTCAATTATCACGAGTTCAACTATGGGTGTTATCCAAAAAAGCTAGAGTTTTAAAAATGATCGAAGACCTTATACGTCAACATAATAATGAACTTGCTACTGCACCAACTTTGACTAACATTGTTAATCCTTCAGATAAAGTAAATTTGTCTGCGCGGTTAACAAATATTATGAATACGATGATATCTACGACTGAAACTACCCCAACAAACAATGACATTCCTGAATCTCCTTCAACCACACTCATGTCTCCTATCACTTCTCCTACCTCTCCCATTACTACAACCTTGTCTCCTATAGTGACATCCACTTCTATTGTAGCTACTCCAATGTCTTCAGTCACTTCTGAAATAATTGCCCCTACTATGGAATCGCTAACAACAGACGAAACGACTATTAAAAATATCGACAGTAGCTTATCTACAGAAACTACAACTAAATTTAATGATAACTCTCAACCAACCGTAACTTCTCCCTTTGGGTCATTAAATGAAGAAACAAGCGATACTACTACTACTGAAACAACTTTATCAATTACCCCAGTAGATGATATAAATTCTACACAAGGTCTAACTACAACTACATCTCTCATTGGATCCGAAACACCAGTAACTAGTGAAAGAGGTGAGACTATAACTGTGACGACTTCTGCAGTTGAGTTCACAAATGCTATTAATGTAAATACTGAAATAGCTACTACAGAGCAGGAAGGTTCAAACATATTACTCGATGAATCTAGTACAACCACGACAGTCACAGAAATAGTACAAACCACAACTCAAGCTAATGCTGATACAACTACTGTATTAGTTGATTTTGAAACAACAACACCAATAAGTTTAGATATCGTTACACAAAATGATTCGGATATCACTACTCAAACAAACACCGTCTCTACGAGCTTTGTCAATAGTATAAATCAATTAACGACACCTTTACCTACATTAAGAATGTCAACGCTAAGTGTCCCGAAAAAAGATTATGTAATTTTTGGAATATTACCCAATAATACAGTGGTACGTAAAGATCCTAACGACGATATATTGGAAACATTAACAGAGGCGAGTCCTTACATTATTTATGGTGTGCTGCCCAATAATACAATAATACGCAAGTTTCCGAACGGAACTAGAGTGCCACGTGTCATGCAAAAAATTGACGTACTACCAATCAGCCCATGGAGTTTGAGGAATCCATACAGCCCCATCCATAACAATCCGGCTATTGTCAGACCGCAGTCTAACCCCATCCGAGTATCCACTAATACTGTGACATCCACAAACACATCAAATAACGGAAAAGAAAATAGCTTAACAACAGACACTGTAAATAACCTACAACAGATGGTATTGACTTTACATTGTTTAGCTTAAACGCTAGGTTTGGCGCTTTTTCTTCTTGCAGTAATTGTATGGAGGGAAGCCTATGTATTATAATTGGTGTTTTTGGTATTTATATAAGCTCTGCATGCTTGTTGCACTTTAAACGCTTTTTAAATAACATTGCAAGGCTTAACAATTTATTTCGTAATTGCAGATGTCCTCATCGGCACTTAATATTAAAAGCAGTTCATTGGGTATAACTACTGCTACAAATAAGCCTCATGCTGAAAAAAGCACTGCCTCGCATGTATTGAGTTTACGCACAACTACAATCCTACCTTCCATTGATGAGATTCTGCTTAATAGTATATCTTCAGCCGCTAAACAGGAAATGGTCATATCATCAATGACGAGCTCTACTCATGAACCAAGAATATTAACACTGGATATTGATCCGGAGGTATAATAATTATTTAAATGTGTCATTATTTATTTATATTTATATTTTCAAACTATCAAACCACTAACTACATAGTTTATTATTTATGAACGACACAAATGGTGTATTTATATTTTAACAATACAATTTCGATATAAACTTTTCAAATCATTTAATGGGTATGGCATAATTGTAACTTCTCATTACGTTTAAGGTAAGTGGTGGTGGTTTATAAGTAGAACTTTTCTATTATTATAATGGTAATTAAGCTAAATAAATATACTTAACATCTAATAAAACAACACAAAACTAATGTGAAAATAAATTACAGACGAAACAAATACGCACGGAAAAGCCAGATGACGGGGAAGGAAATGCTATATTTAAATTTATACCGATAGATGAAGTAACTGTATCATCACAGAATTCTAATGTATTGAAATTAGCGACGACTAGAACGTCCACTATAACAAACACGGAAAAACCTGAGGTACAAATTATAACCTCAACATCAGTCACCGAAAGTAATATGCAAGCACAACAAATACAGACACAAGGAAGCACAGACGCGTCGACAACAAATGTTCAAAGTACCATCGGCTCTAATCTGGATACCTCTTTAGAATCTACAACTATCAACATGCCCGTGGCTACAACAGAAATACCAAATACAGTTCCAGTGACAACTACACCAGCTCCTACATCGACAACAATGGCAGCAACAACCACGGTGCTTACAACTACTTCTGTACCTACAACAACAACTACGCCTGCAACTACTACTACAACGCAGGCACCAACAACTACCACAACAGCAACAACGACTACCACTACCACAGCACCAACGCCTACTACAACAACAACAACAACACCTGTACCTACTACAACAATAACAACGGCTGCACCTACTACTACACCAACAACAACGGCTGCACCTACTACTACAACAACAACAACGCCTGTCCCTACTACTACTACTACTACAACAACAACTCTACCTACTACTATAACAACTCTAACGACGTCTGCATCTACAATGTCGATACCTGTAACTGCTACTACATTACCTCCAATAACCAATTCACTAATCACAACAACACCGGCACCTATTACTCGAGCTCAAACGACAACAATTAGTATTGAAGAAGACTTAAAAAGATATCAACAAGATTTGCAACTTCTTCAGACGCTGTTACAAGCAACGGGACGAGACCCTAAAAACTTGAATTTAGAAAATAATCCTAATTCAATATTATCTACTCAAACAACTACTATACCAAGTCCCATAGCAAAAATACCAGTGACTTCTCAATCAATAGATCAAGCGCAATTACTACAAGCTTTACTGTCTATGGCAGGGCAAAAACCTAATATTCTATCTATATCAAATATCGGCAATAATATTCGAGGTAATGATGGACAAACAACAACATTTCGATCTATAGAAGATGATATAAGACAATTTGAAGAAGATACCAAATTGTTGAAGGCCTTGTTACAAGCAACGGGACAAAATCCGTCTAGTCTTAACATACCTACATTAGATAGTATTAGAACTACAACAAGAGATACTCCCACAACTACAACACCGACAACAACTCCAGTACCAACAACCACGTTCAGACAAACAACTACGCAAACTTTAGCGGAAGATGTTAGACAATTAGAAGAAGATGCTAAATTTTTACAGGCTTTATTACAGGCTACAGGTCAAAAAACTGGCAATTTAAATTTGCCAGTAGTGTCTGGAGTGACGTCTAATGTGAGAATAGCATCAAACCCACAAACTACTTCTATTATGTCAAATCCTACAACACCTATAGAGATTAGACCAGTGTACACTACTACGCAGGCACCTGTATTTAAAACGTTTGTCCCTAGTACTGTTTCTCCTACTTTACAGCCAACAGTACCGTCTAGTACAGTGACTGAAAACGTGGGAATTTCTACCACTTTTGCACCATTCACGGGAGGAATGACAACAACTTTTAGGAATATTGCATCCACAACCATAGTGAATAGTCGTCAATCTGCAAATTCAATATTTACGTCTACAACTGATACACCTAGTACATCAACATTTTCTGTTGAAGAAGATCTTGCATTTCTCCAAAACTTGGTAAGTATAAAACCCTAAGAGTGATTTTTCTTTTATCGCATATATATAAATGGGATACTGAGACGTTTAATTAAAATTATACAAAAATGTTATTTGTTGAAAGTTTATTCTAATTTGAATATTTTTATGCTTTCAGAAAAATGTGCTTAATACGAATCCCCAAACTCAAGATCCTGAGGCAGCTTTAGCTAATCGCGTAATAGCTCTCGCTGTTGAGAAGAGCTTAAAAGAGATCCAATCTGGAACGCAATCTAACTCTGTTCGTACTGGAAAAACTATTGCTAACAGTGCAGATAATATTATATCCACTACGACTACTACACGTCCAACCACTACCACAACTACTACCACCTCTACCACGACAACTACACTTAGACCAACAACAACAACTAAACCTATGACTTCAACAATACAAAATGGACCATCAATCGAAGATGACATAAGGCAATTCCAAGAGGACACTAAACTCTTACAAGCTTTAATTAAAGCGACTGGACAAGATCCTTCACAATTCAATATACCAACACTACCTAACATACAGGCAGGTTTAAATGTGAGTCCGAATTTAGAAAAAACAGTCAATGAAGATTTGAATCTGCTTTCTAATCTTCTTGCTTCGCCATCTCCGTTGAATGAACCTTTTGATCCGTTAACGCAGAAGCCTAATGCTAATGTTGTTACTAAACATACTGATAAATTACCATTTGGTGCAAAAATAGCTGTAAAGGATAATTTGAAGAGCGTTCAGGATGATGGCAAATTGTTACAAACTTTAATACAATTACAGGGCAAGCAGGAGACTACTACTCAAAAGAGCAAGCTTATTACAGGTTTGTTTTTACATTATTAATCACATTTTAAACTGATTAATGATAATATTATAATCGTGTCAATTAAATTGGTCTTATAGGACAAACATCAGATGAAGCGTTACAGAAACTTATACAGCAAACAAAACCGACGGGTATGATCTCCGAAGCTACAGTTGCACCCATATCATTGAGCACCGAGTACGGGAAAAGTAATGATGCATTGCTAGCCGCATTACTCAAGGAGCAAGGTTTTGGTCCAACAACGGCAAGTTCTTTGGATGAGCAACTTCGACTCGCTGTTAGTCTAACTTTTCATTCTTCCTTTATTAATATCTCTTGATTTTTTATATCGCAGGGTAAAACGTATTCGCAGGTAATATATAATAAATATATATTTAGATTACATATAATAATACTATCAGTATGCTTCGAACGCTACACGTTCATGCTCGACTTCATCTATCTTAATCTGAGCTTCACATTACCTACTTCATTTTTCATAGACTTAATTTTGATCATTCATTAGATTTAGACATAAATATAACCTCGTAGGCCTTACTCAACCAAGTGGTAGTGACACCAAAAACAAGGAGGACAACGACACTTCCTCCACCACCGCCGCCGCCTGCTCCGCGGAGGCCAATCCTAGACGGCCTAGCTTGGCTGTGGCAGCAGTGGAGAGAGACTGCGCCTGGCCCCGGGACTCCGAGGCCTAATAGAAAGCCAGCTCCATCAGCTAAGCCGCCAGCCCCATCACCGTCAGCGTCTAGCGGTAGAGTCAACTGGTTTGGCTCCGGACCGTTCGTCGGCAATGCTGATGATAGACCAGGGGTGAATCGAGTGGGTTTCTCATCACTTTTACTTAAACTTTGTGATTGGGGTTGAGGTGATGGGAATAGAACTTAGATTAAATATTTAAAAAAAAACGGAACGAAATGGTGTGTATATTTTTATGAGTTTGCAAAAATTTTATTTAACTTGTTCCTATTTAATCTAAGTCCGTAAGTGTGTATATTTTGTAGAAAAACGGATAACAGTTTGGATAGTATGTATATAGTGAAAAACGAAAGGACTTGGTTAATTTTAGAATTTTTCTATTTTTTACAATTTTTTTATGTTTTCATAGTTAAATTATTTATTGAATGACGTTATTGGCTTGTATATAAACACTGTGCTGTAAAGCAAAACGTTTTTTTTTGTAATAAAGTGTTTTCATTTATGTATGCATTATTAATTAATCAATGATTTAAATGCTGGTATACGACGGATACAATTATTGAAACAGTGAATAAAGTGTAGTGAAACGAGTAACAAAGCCACCTAAACTGTAGCTTGCAGTGAAAATATATCCATCGACGATATAAAAAAATGGATACCCTATTTGGCCATACAATTAAGTAAATAAAGACTGGACCTTTATTATTACCTTTCGGAAAAATTCTTTATGTTTTAAATCATTTTGATTTAATTGATCAACGGCACGCCATTGCCGTCTATATAAGGCAATCTGTATCCTTGTTTTTCCCGCCACTTTTACTATATCATCGGGCCATTTCATCGGCGTTGTATCGACGCTTCTATGACCTGTTTTTCCACCTGGTACTGTTTTGCCTCATTTTCTACAATCCTTGCGGCCGGCTTTATTTGGCGTTTATGTGGCCCGTTTACATAAATAAAATAAACTTTGATGTATTCTTAAAATATGGGGTTAAAAAAATATATATCGTTATTTAATTTGAAATATTAAAAAAAATCTATTTTATGACAATGGTTGCGAATACAAACACAAATAGCTTTCTAAACAAGAGCATTCGATAATTTAAACGTATAAATACACACGTTGCACTATAAATACTACTCGGTTTTGAATAAAATGATGGTTAAATTAATATTAAATAAACTAGAGCCCGATTTAGTCAATTACTCATCTATCTATCTCATGTAGTCCGGTGAAGCTGTAAAGACCTCACTAGGTCAATAGTGTAGTCAGTTCGAGAAAAAAAAAAAAATCTATCTATCTAATACCTTTAAACGACCAATTCTTGTATATTTTTATATTTGTATATATTCAAGATCTCGGAAATGGCGTCATTTATTTCTCTGAAACTTAGTATGTAGGTAGTTTCGGAGAAGATAAATCGATCTAGCTAGATTTTATTCATAGAAATTTTTTTAACAAAGTTTTTTTGCAATGAAAAACTATACCTAGAATATGAAGGTAAATTTCAACAACGCTGACAAAAATAGTAGTTCAGATGGAAATCGACTGCTTCGAAAATCTGTGTACCCCAGTTCAAATCCGAGTGACAGAAAAGATCTTTTTTTAATTCTTTTTTGATTTGATAAAAAAAGTGCTAACTTTGTGAGACAAACCTAACAGATTATTTTAATTTAAAAATGTTTTTTTAAAGTACCAAGCAAGACTCGGACGCCCAGGTAGTTTTATATAAGTACAATAATTATTTGTTGCATGTAATTTGTCAGGGTGTAATTTAATAAAACACACCTTTTGCGTAATTAAAACATGGTTATATTTCATTGCAAAATGTTACGATAAACAACCTCAAAAAAGATAGAGATAGACTTTAAATAACCAATGGTAAGAAATTATTAACTAATTCTACGAAATTTTGCAAAGAAATATAATTATCTGTATATAACAATTATATTTGTTATGACGAAATTTATTCCAGTTGATCCTTATAACATAAGGGCATAGATCTTTTCCAGTGGTATATGGTGTATTACCTCTAAACATAGATTTATCGGTTGGTAATAATAAAGTGCAAGTGTTATTATGTAAATAAAGATTATATAAGTGAAATGTATTCGGTATTCGGTGAGTAAAATTGATAATTTTAGAATTATTTTAATTTTTAATATCGAAAAAAAATTATCTTTACTTAACAATTGTATGCTACGCCTGCTTGTAAAACTATTGACTTTAATAAAGTTAGATAATTAAGTAAATTTCTTTAACATAAATAATATATATCCTTGTAAAGTTATTAAACTGAAAATTAACTAAACGACTAAATCACTCTTGTATATTTGTATGATACATATTAATAATTTGATTGTTTATAGACTAAATTACATTGTTGTATTATATGTAAATAATATGTATGTAGATGTAATATAGTTTTTTAATTAGTTTATGATTAATTTGTATCTTTATTGCATGCTTAACATATATCATAGCTGTTTATCATAACTTCACATGCTACTTTTCACATTTCACACTTATAACTTGTGTTATTGTAAGACATTGTGTTAGATGCTATGTATAACTATGATTTTTTTAAATAAATTAAAAAGATCTCATTTTTTTTTGTTATTCATAAAATTAAGATGATATCTTTGAACTTTAGTCATATAATTCGTTCAGATTAGTGCTTAGCCACAATAAAGAAGCGTAATGATATGTGCACACACAAGTAAATCCTTGGGTTTAGTTCCACATAAATCCGAAAACTACATTCTAATTGGTTCAGCCATTTTAAAATAATGCGCATCCAACCATAATTTTTCTATGTTAATTTTGCAAGCAGTAATCCTTTTAATTATAAAATTTCGGTATAAGTCTTTACACTAGAGTACATTTTTTGTTGCAATATATTAAATAGATAATTATGATTTTATTTGAAAAACATCATAGCACAAGACACTAAAAAAGCTCATCGCTTCTGCACTCATACAATTTTAAGTGATCATTCCATTTAATATTACTAATTTAATTAAGTTCACACGATTGAAATAGATACCTCTGGAACCACCGAGGGCGGTGGTAACTGAACAAGTTCCCGGTCGAGGGCAGCTCGTCTCAGCAGCTATTAATGTGACGAGAGCTTTCTCACAATTCTTAGGAGCTGCTATCCAGGTAAAAACGTGTTTTCGATTACCATATAATTAATTTGAATTGTGACTGAGTATTTTTTAAATTATTTTTGTGACTGTATACTCGATTAATTTATAATTTCAGAAAATTGGCTGATCTAATTTGTAAGTTGAAAATCACGAAAATGCTAATTTATCATCCCACGAAAGTTATAACCTTTATTAAATGACAGTCACTCATTCTAACAAATACAGATAATAATTTAGTATAATAAACGTTTCTCGGATTTATTTAACAATTACCATTAATTTTAATCCATAATAAACTCTCTAACTATCACAATTTGCTGTGTCATAATTGAACTGGAGAGAGAGAAAATACATTGGTATTATTTAATTGAAGGCTGTATTTTAAATTACAATTTTTTACATATTTTTTCTGCTAAGAATAGTGTACTTTATAATATACCTAAGCTCGGTATAATTATTCTAGGAATGGTAATTATACCTAATTAAATATAATTGTGTAACAGTGACATTATTTTTCTTTACTGTTATTTCACGTGTGATAAATGAATACTTGACACA
>JACEII010000017.1:3188667-3225792 GCA_014332785.1 Antheraea mylitta | reverse complement strand
ACACCTTGTTGATTCATAATTATTTATCAGTTATTTATAGTTGCGTGATTTGACATGATATGATTATAATATTTGGTTTTATTAAATTTCAGGGTGCTGCCCAGACCGTTCAGAGCGTGATCCGCGCTGGCCAGAAGGTCGCGACGGATGTTTATACGAACGGATCGGGCGGTTCCGGATAAAATACGTTGTAAATAAATGGACTCGAAACTTTTCCGAAAGTGTCATAGTACGCACTATGTGTTGCGAGTGCTCAAATGTATATATTAGTCTTTATATATTTAAGTTTAGTTCTTCTTGATCGAAATCGACTTTGCTATTTTATTTTCTACAAAACTTCTACTTCTGTTTACGTGTTAATTGTTTTTTTGCTTAAATAACAGTAAATTTACTAATAAATTACGAGATAAAACATATTCACGTAGAAAATAATTTAGGAAAGCTAAATTAGAATTTAACAAAATTTTACCGAATTATTTTAAAAAAATTTAAACGAATTTGTTTCATTTCGAAAATTCTTGTTTCGAATCTTCAACACGTAGGTACTTGAAATAAATATCAAGTAAATAATGTGATTATGGCAACATGCTTCAATTAGTATAAATATGAAACTGATAATAACGTATGTATCGTTCAGTTATTAGGCTTTGGAGCTTGGTGTCTGTTTTCTTCCTTATCGAAAATACTACTTGTCTACGCTTAGCACTATCCAACTATTTTCTTAATGAGAGATGGTTTCCTCTAGGTTATATGAAATATTCCTCAGAATGTGTGTAAATTGACAACCTGTTTCTGGAATGGCACGAAGCTAGAGTAAGATATTAAAGTCACTATCAACCAAACTCAGTAAAAACAAAACGAATAAAAAAAATTAAATTGTAATGTATGCATTTTCAAAATAACCACTTTTTTCTAAATAGATATAAAATTATATGGAATGGTTATAACAACAACAAAAAATTATCTCTTTTTATTGTGGCTTTTCCAAACGGTTGGACCGATTTTAATGGGATGTTCAATATTTCAACAATATGTTAGTAGATTTGGTTTTGTGTATTTAAAAAAATTATTCAACTGGTTTTTCACTCAACCGACTGTGACTTTGACCGTATAAAGTTGCAACATAAAACTTAATATCATTATAGTGAACCGCCAATTGGTAGCGAGTTAGTCATGCCTCAAATGTTTGTTGTTGGAGTTTGGTTTATGAATCTGATATATTTATACCATGATACATGTTTATGTATAGATGATTATGTTTAGATGCATATTCTACGAATTAAAAAATAAAAAATAAATGTGGAACTTAACATACTTGTGTCAGAAATAATTTCAGAAACA
This sequence comes from Antheraea mylitta, assembly GCA_014332785.1. Taxonomy (NCBI): domain Eukaryota; kingdom Metazoa; phylum Arthropoda; class Insecta; order Lepidoptera; family Saturniidae; genus Antheraea; species Antheraea mylitta. The sequence continues at coordinate 3,224,451 of JACEII010000017.1, read as the reverse complement.
GGTCGTTAAGACGGATTAATGTTTAGTTTTATTTTCTTCCTTTAGCCTTAAGTTTAATTACATGTGCCATTATGCACGTGCTTGTACTCGCCTTCAAATTTATTTCCAGCTTTTATTTATTTATTTAACGGTCCTATATCGATATTGTCAAACTGTATTGAGTTTGTAATAAGATCTGCCTATTTATAAATGTATGAATTATATGATGGATATGACTTCCTACGTATAAATAAAATTAGTGCATAAAAAATTATGAAATAATGGAAGTCTTTTTTAATAATATGAAATGATAAATATTTCGGATTAAAATTAACTGTTTTTCTTTGTTTAATTCAAACTGAAATAAAACAAGATGGACGCTATTTGTAAATCATTAAAATGGCGAGCGTACAGCTGTCCACTGCCTTAATAAAAATAAATTTAATTGTTATATATAATTTATGTAAATAGGGCTTAACAAAATGGTAAACAATCCGTAAATTAATAAATTGTTATGAAAAAATAATATCCGATATTCCATTCCAGATACTGGTACAGTAATTTTATGAACTGATTTTTGTTTCAATAAAAAATCATTATAGTGATTTTAAATCAGCCATCTGCCATACTTGTTTGCCTTTGTGTTAAGTCAAGCCGACGCAGGCAAATCTAGAATTATTGGAGAGTACATCACTGATTAAAATGTAGTATTATCTTTGTACTAGATAAATGTACTAGATTTTAAAAATAATTATAAAATAACTTATGAGAAAATTATCTAGGGATAATGTATTATTGTATATTAAAATTATATCTAGGAATAAAAAATCTACAAATTGACAGCCAGAATGTTGCCCCTTAAACTTTTAGCGCACCTGACATATATGTGGGTTGTCCGCTTCTAGAACAGGTCCCCATCTTTGTTTTCTAAACATTTTTTTTAGAACTTCTTTGTCTCTCCGATGATGTCTAGACTTTACTCTTAATAAAATATTGTATAGCTTAGCTTATAAGACTGTGGGTAAATTTTAATTATAAATACATTTATGTAAATATACACTTCCCTTCATTAGTAGTATAAGTAACGCTTATATCGAAGAGAAAAAACTTAAACATGATATTAAAATTGATAGAATTAAATATTTGTTGGTTTAAACTCAAAGGAAGAAATTATCAGTTTTGGATGCGTAAAGATAATAATTGAAACTTGAAATATAATGAATATAAATTTATATTTCATTTCTGGAAATGTATTTGAATCAGAATTGTGAAAATCATTTCTTTTTTATTTACTACTAAAATTATATACTTTTGAATTGGATCTCGTCACAAATACATAACTAATTTAAAACTATACTTGTACATTATTATGTAATAAATAAAACAATCAAATTAATAATTTTTGAATATTAAAACAGAAGGGAATAAAGCTTTTGTAATTAATCATAACATTTTAACTTGAATATGTATTTGTTGTCTGCAAATTATATTATATATTTGTATGAGCTTTCTAACATCCAAATGACTGCATGTTAGGTAGTCGGGGGTCTTTTCAGCTTCCTGTTGTGACTTTGTATAAAGGGAAATAGGACAATAAATTATTTAAAATATTCATGATTTTCAATTTTCTACCTTGAAGTCAAATTTAACTAAAATCTCTCAGAGATATTTGAATTAGAGATCCGTGCCCTGTTTATCAAGCGTTATAAGCCTTACTATTACAAGAGTTTTCTCATCTAAAATAAATTTAAATTTCATTTTGTAGAGATGCGTTTATTAAATTAGTATGTGTTAATTACAAGAAACATGTGAAATCATAATATGAACGGCGGTGATCACTTATATAAAACTTTAATATAAAAAAATGAATATTACAAAATTTTAACGTTCGATGAAGGAAAACATATTTTTAGACGATATAAGTAAAGATGTAACTTATTATGCATTTGAATACAATCTCGCCTGAAGTGGAACAATCATGTGGTCCAAAATGGTAAACACGCAAGAACGTAAGGAATAGCTCTCAAGTGTTACCACACACAATAACAGCTGCTTCGTGAGAGATTTCCAACTTGATGATAGTTGCTAATCAGTCAGGCATAGAGAAATCACTACTAGTAAGCCATGGTTTCATTAGCTGTCTTCCTTTACAAATATTTAATTTTACGATTTTGGATGTGTTGTCCGGACACGCTAACCGCTGAGCCATTATCTCTTCACCGTGGCGAAATCATATCATGGTGGTTTTTTTGATGATGGTGTCCATCGGGCTAGTTACATTGTCAAATTGAGTCTGTCGTTAAGTAATTATAGGTTTGTTTTAGCAGCTGGAATTTAGACCTAGAATTTTCTAGGTCGTGTTGAGCCGAATTAGCATTTAACATTAACAGAGATTTTTTTAGAACTGGCTACATTATTAGCTTGAGAGACTTTTATTTTACATATTTACCGGACTACTCTAGAACCATGTAGATACAAAAAATGTTAAATATTCATAACCAACCACAAAATGAAATATATTATTCTAATCTAGGACCAGTAATTACTGCCCCTGATGATTGTGTTGGAACGAAACATGTACTTTATGCGTGTTGCAAACTAGTATCACAATATAGACGTTTGACCACTGCTCTCTCGAGGGAGGAATAGATATGACGGTGGTGTTGTGTTACCCAATATACAACCCGTATAAATTTCTCGTACATCTGTCTACTCGTTTCTTTTTTTTTCATTTTATGTCATAGGAGGCAAATGAACAGGTGGTTCACCTGATGTTAAGTATTCACCACCGTCCATAGACACCAGCAACACCAGAGGAGTCACAAGTGCGTTGCCACATTGTGTTGGTAGGGATGGGGGAGGTTGAAGGGGCAGGGTTGGAAGAGTGAGAAGGCTGGAGATGGGCCTCCGGCGCTCTCACTGATCGAACTAAACGCAACAATGCAAGCATCGTTACTTCATGTCGGTTTTCTATCAGAAGGTGATACTAATGAAATGATGAAAATTTTGGTTCTTCTTTGGGCTCAGCTTTCCATTGATGTTCGTCGAGTTGGGGATTGATATTTTTTTACAGAAAGGTTACATTATTATAAGCACACACGCAATGTTTCAACATGCGGAGACACATCGTTTTTGAGAAAAAAAAGTTAAAATCAAATATTTTTTGCAGTATTTACGCTTTTTTTTCGAACTGACTACGCTATTGACCTTACTAGGCCTTCACAGCTTCACCGGACTACGGAGTATTTACGCAATTTCTACTACAGATTATACAGAATTCTTGCTATTGAACGTTTCGTTTTACTTATGGTTAAGTTGTTATACGTTTTGTAATATTTTATTTTATATACATTTACAAAATAGTTATTTTATACACATTTCAGTAGGTTTTCATGAACATATATTTAACTGTTTATGTGTATTCAATTATGATTGATAACCAAATCCATATTTACCTATGCTCAGTATATTGGGGTGCAAAATGTCGTGCAAAATTGATGAAACGAAACGTAAAAAAAACAACTACGCGATTTGCGTCATGTGTCAGTGTCATTTGCGGTGAGTTCGTTTTGCATATTAGCAACTTCATGATTTATAAAGAAACAAGATGGTTACGTGTTGGTTTGATTAGGTTAGGTTAGACTTCAGAGAAAAGATAACGTTCAGCGATATATTCACGTAACTACCATTTTCCTAAGAATTAAAAATAAAAAAAAAAACTCGAAAAAAGGGAGCTCTGCAACATTTCCTTTTAAGGGGTGGGAAATACCCTTCCCCCTTCCTTCGCACCCTCATACCAACCCTTAATTCAACAGACATCAATGGCAAGTCCTACCCTTTTTTGTTCACGGCGTTGTACTTGATTGTTGGGTCGATGCAATTCAAATACAAAGATAATCAAAAGATTTATAATCGTATACACTTATAAACCTATAATACAGGGATTTATAAATCATTGGCAGACGCTGCTCCCAGCCGACTATCCCTATATCTATAAAAGACCCATTCTTAAGAGGAATGGCCCGGAACAGGATACAGATCCAGAATTCCACGTTACGGTGAAAGTATGCCACAGAAAACTTTTTTATTAGTGACCGAATACACTTTTTTTTTTCGAACTGACTACGCTATTGACCCAGAAAGGTCTTAACAGCTTCATCGGACTACTGAAGCGAGCGCTTGCGGTACTCGGCCGACTTTATTTGGGCAACTAGCTCAAGGGTGCACGGCACACCTAGGCCTGGGCTGCTGCCGGACACGTGCAATTCGCGACCTATCTGAGCTGACCTCAGCTAACTATTCATACATATATGAGTTGTTTGAGCATATATGTGTACCAAGCATACATACCTCAACAACTCCTATATATATTTCGTATCGTATATTTTTCCAAACTATTTCAGCTCGATAAGGGAAAGAAACAAAACCCTTACACTTTCATGTGTAGGCGTGTATGCGGCACGTGCGTGGGGGTTATATGTGTACTGTTGTTGCAGTGATGTAACATTTTGTGTCACTGTATCGCGCGAGCAGCGCACTCAAGGCCTCCACGCCGAGGGAACGGACCTAGGCTTTAGCTGCTGCCGAGGGCTGCCTAATCTGGTGTGCGGGAGCGAAATTTACCCCCAGACCACGGCGGCGTGATCTGTGGTTACGCGGGCGTGGGCGTGAGCACGCTCTGTTTGGAGAGACAGGCTGGTTCTGATCGTTCACTGCCGTTATTTCATCAGGAGGGTCGATTAAAATATGTCGCGGACGTCTATAATAATGCGCAGTGTTCGGTACGGGTTCGTATTGTGCGGTGGATACCACTAACGGACTGCCCGAACACACGTTAATGTTGGATGCACTGCAATCTTAACAGCATTCTTTGATGCTAGCACACTTTAACGCAAGGATGTAACTACTGCTGAACAGAAATCCAGACTTGTGAAAGCAAAATGTAGTTATAATCCTCGCCCATATTTGACCACTCCGCATATAGTTCTTGCAGGTGGTAGAGCCACGCTAAAATATTACTGGTTTTGGCATGAATGGGTTGGCTCGCACGGGATAATACTACCCTCTCACAGAAAATCGACGTGAAGTAACAGTGCTTGCATTGTTGCGTTTCGTTCGGTCAGTGAGAGCGCCAAAGGCCTCCTCCCTACTCTTCCTTCCCTTCTCTTTCTCCCCTCCTATTCCTCCCTTCCCCTTGCCCCAAACACAGGCTGGCAATGCTCTTACGATGCTCCTGGGGTTGCTAGTGTCTATGGACAACAATGATCACTTAACATTAGATGACCCGTCTGGTCGTTTGCCTCCTATGATATAAAAAAAAGTTGCGCAGAACACAAATTTAATGTAAATACTTCTTTATATTATATGTTTAATATCAAGACAACTTAAGGATAAATAAATGCCAATTTATATTTCTATAATAATATTTTAACTCTGTTTTATATTTAGTAGCGCAAGTTTATGTGTGGTAATATTAAGAGCGGTCAAAAAAGTTGACGAGGTCCACTAAAACATGAAGTTTTTAGTTTTATTTCAAACTTTTCTTAAGCTCACGTGAATAAAACAGGATACAGGACAGTTATTATGGCCAATTTTATTCATTAACTGGGATTAATTCAATCAAAAATCTTTAGTTTTTAATATTGTGTATCAAAAAATATTGTATGTTTATAATGAAAATATGCATTATTGCTAGATTTTAGACAAAGTGTCCGAATTTCGATGAGAACTGATTTAATATGCAACAGAATATAAAACGAAAATACCTATAATCAAGTTTCTAATTATCATACAGTGATAAATCAATTTCAAATTAAAGAGATCAAAAAACATTTTACATAAAAAGCATAAATGCAAATCTACCTAGATGTAAATACTGTAAGCCGGTTTCCAATAAATATTGGATTTATATACCTACCACACCACCTGCAAAATACTAATGCTCATGACAAATCGTGTTTGATAATTTTTTTTTGTACAGCAACCTTGACTTGAGTGACAACTAATATTGTGTGAGACAAACATTGCTTTGTTATTTTAGGGTTCCGCAGTGGATCCGACAGTATATCTATCTACCTGTAAAGGTGCTGGGCAAAAGACTTTTCAAGATAAAAATGTAACCTCCATGCAGAATATGTTACCAATTTTTAAATTGTCGAGATATGCCTTTTTGTAATTAGTACAATCGATCGTACTAGTAAATCATGAGCTGGTCTGAGGTTTAAGCTTGTGCTCGCTATGGAAAATATAGGCTGATATAAATACATTTAGTTATTAGCTATTCATAGATTTTAGCTACTGTTTATCGTTTTCTTTACTTTCATAAAAAATCATTAAATTTAATCAATATTCGCTGTAAGATTTTTTATAGTATTTTTTGTTTATTCGACAATTAATTAAAATTCGATATACTTTTACGTAATTTTTTATTTATTGCATTTTTTATCCAGTAAATATTAGTAAAAAAAAATGTGATAAAATTTTATATGCTCGGGATTTTAAACAAAAAAACTCGATTCATGTAACGATCGTAAACTTTCATATGATCCGGGCAATGATTTGTTACTTTTAATTGGACATATATTAATAAATTAAAAATCGAGCTAGTCAAAACCATTCAATCTGAATGTCGTAAAACCACATCAGTATCTCCGACATAATAAAATATTTATTATTAATTATATGATACATAACTTTGCGATGTGGCTGCATCTGAGCATATTTTCTGAGCAAGTGAGCAAGATTACTGTATAGTAGGTATACGCTTATATGATTAAGATTTATTTGACCAGATTATTTTAAAAATATAATATAATTAGTGGGCCTGGCGGACGTTCCCTTGCCATAATAATAAACAAAAACCTTGACAAGATATATACCTCAACCTCACTTTATCCATCCAACAGTAATTAATATAAATCCATTTAATGGTTTTGAGTTTAACGGATGTTATTTTTGAATTGGAGTGACATAGGTGAGAATATTCCATCTGCGACTTTATTAGAATTATTTTTGAGATTAATTTAAGCACGATAATAGTTTATATGTATATATTTATTAACCGGAGTGGGATAATCTGAGTGCACTCTATAGATTTTACCCTAAGCTTCCTCACGCAAGTGAGCAAAGTATTGTAGGACATAGAATACCACAGAATGGTGTTAACTTGCGACACTCTTAGATGGTATTATTTATGTCATAATAACATGCTTCAACTCGTGATATTGTAACTTGCCACGAAGTGGGTGTTAGAGCGTTATCAATTTATATATAGCTAGAAATGGAAATGGGATGGCGTGTCTCTCGGTGGTCGCCATTGTTTTTGGATTGTACTGTGCTCACCAACAGGTACAGTGCAGTCACTTTGCTGTGCTATAATTAAAAAAAAACTGGATTACCCGGCCCTCAGTTATACGGATTCGCGATTATCCTGACTACCAACCGTGACCTATGTATTGTGCAAATACATTCCCAAATACATATTGTAAACAAATTATCACTACATACGTATCAAAATATTTTATTTCATGACTAACACTGCAGGATTTTAGTATTATATAACATATTCTAAGGAAATACATATGTCCATACAAATCAGTGCATCCATCGTATGTTGGAAAATGTATCTCTTTATAAAACTACTAGCCGTTCCCGCCCGCTTCGTCGGGCGAATGACATTATTGACATTAATGACATTTACATTATGAACTAGAAAACAAATGAACCAAGGATGGCCTGTCTTTTGTTTTATGGGAGCAAATAAATTAATAAACAAACAAATTGAGAAAACATGGCAAAGGGCTCACAGAATTTGAAAAATATATAGCCTATAACCATCTACGATTAATTCCGCGTCGAATGGTTGTGGTTTCATCCTGATTAGTTCAGTAGTTTTCGAGTTTACCTCGGACAAAGAAGACAAACTTTGCTTATATATATATATATATATATATATATAAGATATAAATAAATATATAAGAATGTAACTCGAAGGTGTCTGTATTTTTTCTAGATTTGTTGCAGGTATCTAGAAATAAGTACAGGATACATTTTTAGAAATGTCTGTCTGTCTGTCTCTTTGTGTGACCACGCATCACTGTTAAAGTACTGAGTCCACAATAAAACCTCACCAAAAGAATCATAAAACATATCCTCAGATGTAATTAATTTTTCCGTTTCATTAAATGGGTCCCCTCTATCAGAAGTTATTGTAATTTAAATGACGACTGAAGTTAAGTACGAGAGAAGAGTAATATCTATACTAATATTATAAAGCTGGACGGTTTGTTTCTTGAGTAAGTTGAACGCGCTAAGCTCTGGAACTATTGGTGCGATTTTGAAAGTTCTCTCATTGTTAGATCGCCTATTTATCGAAGAAGACTATAGGTTATAATATATCATCGCTATAACCAATAGGAGCGGAGCACCAATGAAGAATGTTTCAAAACCTTTTTTTCTTATGAGAGCTTCCGTTGCATGTTAGCGTTAGCTTAAAATAACTACTCTACGCGAACGAAGTCGCGGGTAAAAGTTAGTAGTTCTTAATAAACATTAATTTTCGTAGATATGAATTCGTCTGTTGAATTTCGGCCGAGTGCCTTAAGCGCTCGCCTTAGTAGTCCGGTGAAGCTGTAAAGGCCAAAAAATAAAGGCCAATAGCGTATTAAAAAAAAAATGAATTCGTCTGTTCATAAGCATAAAAAATATGTACTTTATATGCACCAAATCAAAGGAGATTTTTCATACATTTGATTATCCGAATGCCTACCGACAACAATTAGTCCGGTTAATCGAATTTCTACTGTAGTTCGATCGATTGCTGTAAAATGGATGTCTATGCGTAGATAAAAATTTGAAAAATATTTACACATTCCATAACACAGTTATTTTTGTAATATAATTAGAAAAAATAATATCAAACCGGTGCGAAGCCGCAGGCACAACTAGTATAATATATTGGAAATAAATTAGAAACATAAAAACTGTAGCATGATTTTTAATTTTGAGAAATTAGCATATCGATAATCGATCCATCTCAATAAAAGGAATGAAACAGAATGATAGGCCTATATTAATAAACTGTATTTCATATTAATTTCTTATAATTCGGCCTCTATTGAGACTAATTCACTATCGATTGCAAGATACTAGTGTGTCAAAATTTGGTGTTTAATATAATTTATATTACATTTGATATAAAAAAATAGTATCACGTGAAAAAGGTATGAAACTTGTCATGTCATGATGCGGAAGTTGTTGAGTTTTAAATATCATTGCAATGAGATGAAGTATTTTAAAATAACAACACGTGTTTTCTATTCTTGCCTATTTCGGAGAACAACGTCTTTGACATTGTAACAAAAAACTATAGATAGATCAAGTATAGCAAGTAATTTTATAAAAAAGTACTAATAGCCCGCTGGTCGAAATTCGAACATAATAAGAGGTTTTATTTTTGTGTTAAAGGATTAAAAGTAAATTGAGTATTGTACAAATATAATAGACTAGCTTCTACTCGCGACTTTGGAATAGTTACTTTAGGCTAACGCTAACAGGCATCGGAAGCTGTGAAAAGGAAAAATTGACCCGATTTTGAATCATTCTCCATTGGTGCTCCGCTCCTGTTCGTCCTACCATGATGATGTACAGCCTCGATAAATAGGCTATCTAACACTGAAAGAATTATTCAAATCGGACCAGTAGTTTCTGAGATTAGCGTATTCAACCAAACAAACCCTCTAGCTTTATACTATTATATTTTTTTTATAATAACACGGCAAAGTGACTGCACTGTGCCTGATGGTAAGCACAGTGCAATCCAAAAACAACGGCAACTGCCGAGAGATACGTCATCCTTCGTCGATCGTCGCTATATTATTAGTATAGAATAACTTTTGCCGGCGGCTTAATATAGATTATATATATTCTTGAGAACACTTTTTTATGGAAACTACCCTATGTCCTTTTCTATACCCATGACAATATGTATAAAAAATTACGATGATCAGTTCTGAAGTTAGACTGTGAAAGCGTAAGAAACGAGCAATCGCAATCGAATTTACAATATTAAAAAAAGATTGCAGACGAAAGGATTTTTTAGTATGAAGTATAGAGATTTCTAAATAAACACCTCGTCGATGTTTCCTTATTGATGATAGTAAAGCTCATCATTAGTATTCAAGGTACTCAAAACTATTTTAAGTTATCGCGCCTTCTGCCAGGACAAACGGCCTAACTTGATACTATGTACCGTACGGAATTTGTTGTCATGGTAATAAATAGCTGATAAAGTCGATGAGAATCTCGCCGCCGTGGTCTGGGGGTTAATTTCGCTCCCGCACACCCGATTAGGCCTCCCACGGCAGTGGCTCAAGCCTAGGTTCGATCCCTTAGGATAGGAGCCCTTGAGTGCGTTGCTTGCGCGATACGGTGAAACACAAATATACATCACTGCTACAACACTACACGATCACCCTCACACACGTGCACGCCTACACGCTTACACATGAAAGTGGAAGGGTTTACTTTTTCCCTCGTCGAACTGAAAAATTCTTAATTTTCCGATAATAAATATATGGAGGAGTTGTTGAGGCGTGTATACTTGGTACACATATACGTTTCCACAACTCATACATATATGAATAGTTAGAATAGTTAGCTAGGTTAGCTAAGATAGATCGCGATTTTGCATGCAACAGGCAACAGCCAAGCCAAGGTGTGCCGTGCACCCTTGAGCTGGTTGCCAAAATAAAATCGGCTGAGTACCTTAAGCGCTCGCCTTAGTAGTCCGGTGAAGCTGTTAAGACCTTGCTGGGTCAATAGCGTAGACATTTCGAAAAAAAAAAAGTTGATAATCTATAAGAAGCATTTAACAAAATTATAAACCTATCCGAATTTAACCATAGATAAAATTATTCTCCTATAAACTAAGTAGGAATTCCCGTGTGCCCCGTCTAATGCCAAACTTATATAGTTGGAAAATATGATGAATTATGCATAAACTCTGCAATCTGCCCAATATATATATATACACGCTCCTTCATATCTACATGAAACTATACGCATTACGTCCTAGTCACTTCTTGACGAAGGTGTCCCTTATTATATATTGCAGAATATTAAACTCAATAAGAGGTGTTGAGGTTATTTAATCTTCAAAATTAGAACTGTCTGGATAACATGTGCCATTTTGATTTGCGGCTGACGTCTGTGGAATGGTAGGGAACTATTTCTGAGTAATGGGATACATTCATAATTTTTTCTTATACATATTTTATAGAATATAATACGACTAGACTAGGCCCCCTCGGCAACGGTTCAAGCCTAGGTCCGTTCCTTTGACGTGGAGCCCTTGAGTACGCTGCTTGCGCGATACAGTGACGCTAAATCTTACATCACTGCGACAACATTACACATATCACCTCCACACACGTCCACGCACACATACTTACACATGAAAGTGAAAGGGTTTTATTTTTCCCTTATCGAACTGAAATAGTTTAGAAAGATTATCCAACACAAAATACATATAAGAGTTGTCGAGGTATGTATGCTTGGTACACATATATGTTTCTTTTTTTTTTTTTTCGAAATGACTACGCTATTGACCCATCAAGGTCTTAACAGCTTCACCGAACTACATCATATATGTTTCAATAACTCATATAAGTATGAATATGTAGCTTAGCTTAGGTTAGCTCAGATAGGTCGCAAATTGCATGCATCAGGCAACAGCCTAAGCCGAGGTGTAACGTGCACCCTTGAGCTAGTTACCCAAATAAAATCGGCAGAGTGCCGCAAGCGCTCGTCTTAGTAGTCCGGTGAAGCTGTTAAGACCTTGCTAGGTCAATAGCGTAGTCAGTTCGAAAAAAAAAGAATATAAATCGGTTAATAGTTAATTTGTTACGTATACATGAACCAAATGACGCACGAGGAAGTGAGATTCTATGGCGGGATTTTAGCGTATTCCGGTGTCAGAGGTGTTATTTGTAAGAAAGAAAAAAGATTGTACACACCCATAAATATTACATACAATATAAACGAAGAAAGATACGAATAAAAATTTACGATTTACAGTATGTGTGGCAAACGGGTCCCAAGTCAGCATATGTGCTGTAGGAAGTTAAGTCTTCCAGCGTTTTTTTTTCACTCGGAAGAGAGAGAGAGAGAGTTGTGGCTGCGCTAAGTGATGCTAAGATATGCGGATTATGTGTTGTATTTAGTGATTAGTATCGCGGAGTTATATTTCTAAGTCTGAAAAAAAAATATTAACCTCCTATGGCTTTTACCCCATATTCTATTCACATGAAATTCATTATTGTTATTCGCCGATTTATTCTAATATAAATAGTTCATCGTAACTATTCTAGTATTGTATTTCTGTATCTGCAAACGTTGTATTTCATTGTTCTTGGTGGACTTGACCTGATATGTCATGTTGGAGAAGCTGGCCTGTGAAGAACGCAGAGAAATGGGACCGTGGATCATTCTCGTGCGGAGCGTCCGCCCATCCGTATCGAGTGTGATATTCTCTGTTGTGTTCGGTAGTATGTTGCTGAATCGGTTTATTGATTTTTATTATTTTTATTAGCGACTATTATATAATTGCTAAATATCTTTGGATGTGAGCAGTGCCTGGGAACCTGTTGTAGCGATTTTTGAGCCATGTCTATGACCAGTAATGGATGTTTTTCTTCTAAATGGAATGATGGATGACTGTGAAAAAAATCTACTTATTAAGTTATCATATCGTAAAATGTTATCCTATACTTAGTTTTAAAAGACGTTTATTATAATGAGCTTCAGATGCATAATTAAGTAGCCGACTGTTGCGCAATCTAATGTAAAAACTGGAATGAAAGTCATTAAGGTTTTATTGATGATAGCCTTATGTTTGTCCAACGAAACATAAATATTATTACCTACATGATTATTCTATACTGTAGCTGGAATAATGTAAATAAAATTGATATAAAACGTGTACAAGTCTTGACTTTGGAAGTTTGTAAGTCATACTTTTAATTATTACAAAACAATGGTAGGTACTCTCGCTGTTCTGTTCTCTAAAAAGTTATTGTTATTGTTGCGTACATGGATATTTATTTCATTATGATTCATCAACTAATTACATTTTACTCATAAATTATGAACATGCACGTAAATTGTTTAAATATTTATGAGCATAGATGCTCTGCATTATTAAAATTTAAATATATGCATAGTTCTAGATAATTTCATATAATTAGTGTACTAGCTTCTACCCGCAAATTAGTCTTTCTTTGGGCTAACGCTAACACAAAGCGGAAGCTCTCAAAGGGAAAAAAGTAAGCTCGATTTTGAAGCATTTGTTGTTGGTACTTCGCTACTATTGGACTTAGCATGATGATATATAATATCCTTACTCGATAAATGAGCTATCTAAAACTCAAACCATTTTTCAAATAGGACCACGTACCTGAGATACGCGCGTTCAATCAAACGAACAAACCCTCCAGCTTTATAATATTAGTATAAATTATTTTTCCTAGGACGTTTCTAGAAAATAACAGAGATATTTGCATATTTCCGTTAATTATTATTACCCAATAAAGCCATTTTAACTGTAATCTGTCAAATTTGTTTCTAAGAGTAGATCAACAGTAATCTAAAAAAAAACGTTTAATTATTTAATTTTCAGAAAAGAGACAATTTACTTTTAATAAATTTAATTCTAAGGATATGATATATCGTATATATATTTTATCAGAGCATCAATCCTCTATTTCATTTAAACTATATAATATTATGATACCTTAAAGCAGTATTATAACCTATAAAAATGTACTAAAATATATACAAAAAAGGAGATAAACCCGATCTAGCATCTTGCCGACTCTTAACGATAACCGGTGATAGAGTGTTAACGTTGGTAATTGCGTTTTCAAGGCCTAAGTTGAATAAAGTAACTTAGGGTGTGAGGGGTGTCGCGTAACATCTTAAGACTTGAGACACCCAAGCCAGCCTCACCTGCACGTGGTGCACCCTGCTGAATAACGAACGAGGCAATGGCGAAAGCGGGGTGGTAGGGTTTTACAGCCTGACTACCATGTATTTGGCGAAAAAGCCCGTCATAGTGACTCGCTTCTGCGCGTCGCGTTTCGGGATCAGCCTGTGCATATCCAGTATCGGGTGACTTTCGTCATTATGGCGATATAATGACGAACATTATGGCCGGCATGACAGCGGCGACCGGCGATGGATAATCTGTCTCTAGGTGGTTGCCGATGTTTTTGGATTGTACTATGCTTAACATCAGGCGTAGTGCAGTCACTATGTCGTGCTTCAATAAAAAAAAGTATTTTTGATTTTGAGTTAATGACTGTGGCTGTGGTCATCATAAAACGTTAAGGTACTAATTTTTATATTAAGCCCTAATTTTTAAACCTTACTGATACTATAAACGCGCAATTAACTCGGGCTGTCTGTCGCGTTTTCACGCCAATACTACTGCACCGATCTAAATGAAATGTAGTACACAGATTGTCTAGAGCCTAATGCGAAAAAAGGGTTATAAGTGGGTTGAAAGGGGGGATGAAAAGTTATATAGAAATATCGTCATTTTTAGAGCTAAAAGCTTAAAACAAATTTTTTAGGCTGTTCATTCAATATAAATCAATATGACATTCAAAATTTGTAAAAGTTTAACCTCGAGAGTGTAAAATAACAATAAGAAATAGGGGATGAAAATTTGTACGGAAACATCTAAGGTTCCGCTTCGGTTTGAAAGATTATTTCAATGTCAGATAGCTCATTTATGGAAAAAGGCTATAGGCTATAAATCATCACGCTAAGACCAATAAGATCGAAGCACCAATGAACAATTTTTTAAAGTGTTTTTTTTTTTTTTTCTTTTGAGAGCTTTCGCTGCATTGCGTTAGTTTACTTAAATTTATTGTGATGAATTGTTGAAGATATAGCTTACCAAAATAAAAAGTAATATACAGCTTTAGTGAAGAAATTTTTAAAATTGAGTGAAATGTACCGGAAATTAGCCTGAACATTTAAACTTTACCCCTTTTATAACATTAGTACAGATAATTTTCGCTCCAGCGTTGGTCGTGAAATGCTATTTTTGCTATAACAATGATTGATCATTATATTTTATTTAACAGTAGAATACGATATATCGCATTTAATCAGTAAAATGTCTTTTTTAGCATTAGCACTTATAAGCATTTTGCACTTATTATGCTGAGTGACAATTACAATAATTCTAAACCTTTAATTATTAATTAGGAGTGCAAATTTTTGCAAAAATCATAATATATTAAAATTTGTATATCTAATCTAGAGTAGCCAACATTATTTCAGCAAAATACAGTATTTTTCAAAATAAGTTATAAAAAATATAGTACAGTTTTAAAAAATATAGTATATTATGAAAAAAAAAATAGTGAAAGAAATATTTATTGCTTATTATTAACTACTTATATTTCTTTGCACTACTTGCATTTTTTAACAATGTTTTGCCTAAAATAAAAGTGTCATGTTTTATTGCATTCAATGCTAGATTGCTATTGACAACTTTGACGCACTGCCAACGCCTCCAGTTAGTATAGAAAACAGAGATCAGTGAGAGTCAAAAACAAAAGATTGTAAATGCATTCGGAGTCCGGAATTCGGTTAAACGAACTCGCATCACTCAAAATTTTATTAAAAGGCGCGTTAATTATTTTTAAAAACCAATATTTGTTTGTTAGCTTTCGTTCATTGTTGAAAATATCATATTTTTGCGTACTATATATTTGTTCAACAGTATATAGTTCGCCGACCCGAAATATAGTACAATACTATATATTATAGTACGGTTGGCAACCCTGATCTAATTCCTGCTTCGTATCAAATTTGTTCATATGCAAGGTATATATTAAAAGAACAAGCGGGAAGTGAGGAATTTGTCTCATAGCTTTTGGGAGGCTAGCATGGTGTCATGGATGACTAAATGAATAATTGAAGATATCTCAACGGTCTAATATCTCCAATGTTTTGAGATTACGCTTACTAACGCGTACAGTCAGTCACTCTTAAATAAAAAAACACACACTTCAATAAAAAAATCAAGTCTATAAACACAATCATTACTAGCAGACCTTAATATATCAAACATATATGTATATTCTTATAAAATAGCGTGTAAAAGTTGTCTGTCTTGTTCGAGAGAACTGGTTACGTGTTTTCGTATTTCATTCCGTATCAAATTATCGAATGCTTTTTTGTCGACCATTCGCTATTTTGTATCTAGATTTTTTTAAATAATATATTCTAAAAGTTGTTCGGTAATGATAATGAAGTTATTTATTTTGAATGATTGTATTAATAATTGGTACTATAAAATGC
Source organism: Antheraea mylitta (assembly GCA_014332785.1). Classification (NCBI taxonomy): domain Eukaryota; kingdom Metazoa; phylum Arthropoda; class Insecta; order Lepidoptera; family Saturniidae; genus Antheraea; species Antheraea mylitta. The sequence goes on along the minus strand of JACEII010000017.1, from coordinate 3,208,098 downwards.
AACAAAAACAATTATACAATAAGCTGTAATAATGTTATTATATTAGATTAGATGTTTTTATGTCTTTAATATTGCTGTTGACTTTTTATATTTATTATGATATTTGGTGCGGTAAAGTTGTGCAATGTTCGTTTTGAGGAAGCAATAATGTTTAAATTATTTTTGACAATGTTGCTTTGTTCACCTTGCTAGTAAAGACCAGCATAAGCTTTGTTTGATTTTTGTTATGGTATATCGTAATGAGTATTGAATACTTATAATCAGGGAGACTGTTTTTTTTTTTTTCGAAATGACTACGCTATTGACCCAGCAAGGTTTTAACAGCTTCACCGAACTATTAAGGCGAGCGCTTAAGGCACTCAGTTGATTTTATTTTGGCAACCAGCTCAAGGGTACACGGCACACCTCGGCTTGGCTGTTGCCTGTTGCATGCAAAATCGCGACCTATCTTAGCTAACCTAGCTAACTATTCATATATGTATGAGTTGTTGAAACATATATGTGTATCAAGCATACACGCCTCAACAACTCCTCCATATATTTATTATCGGAAAATTATCAGGTAGACTGCATAATTAACATGTAATCCATAACAAAAAAGGAGAAGAAAAGCAGCCTGTTTATATTTTTTTTTCTATCAACAGCATAACAAAAGAGACCTTTCAGTACTTCAATATATAATAGAGATGCGTCTGTGTTTTTATAACATGAAAATCTTGATATATCTATTGTATCAGAACTGAAGTGAAAAATAATAACCCGTCTCGCAGGTAACCACAAAGCAGCCATGTATATGATACACAAGTGGCTGCCTGCGACTGTCCGAATTTATATTTTTATACGTGATAGCATCATACGTTATCATCGTATGACTCTAATGATTTTTGATGCGAATGTCGAGAAAGCTCTGTCTGCGGTATTGTCCTAACTTGCCTAACACTTCTGGTTTTATGTCGGCCAATTTAAACAATATATTTATACATTATAGCCAACGTGTTGATAGCAACATTGTTGTAAAGTTGCATCAAAATCTTTTCCTTCGTTTTTTAAAGAGTCACAAGCATTCTGCTTAATCACACCAAGGCGATAAGATGAATTAACACCGAAAATTAACGAGCTTTAAAAATATTAAAAATTTTATCCTCATGTTTTATTTAGGTCATTTATTCGAGAGGTTATGTCGTTGTATTATTGTTCATCTGACCTTTTATTAAAGTGAGTAACAATGCCGTAATACATAAATGCACGCGTTGGTATTTCGCATTTCGAAGTAAGGATTGACAATGTGCATTGTTGCATGTGTTGAAACTTATTTTCTATTCTGTTAATAGGAATTTATTTAGGGCTTAATATAGATTTATTGAATGTATAAATTTAATTATAATTATTACGACAATGTGTAATTAAACACAATGTACTCCAAAAAACAGCAGCGATCTCAAACAAGACTGCAACCCTTTTAGCAGTTAGATTCTAATTAGTAACGGATACCCCAGAACCCTAGTGCTGATATACTCCGACTGATTCCTGAACAGGACAGCCTAAGTTTGTGACTATTGCTGTTGTTAATCCTTTTTTTGCTGTGGTTGTCGCGAAACCAACTTTCGCAACATGGTTAACGTGCGAAATAAGGTAAAACTAGCGTTCGCCTACTGATCTAAGCTTAGACCATAATGATTACTGAAAATTACCACCAAATATATTAATGAAATTATCAAGCAAATATAAATTACATTTAAATTTGGAATTTCAACGCAATTTAAATATGTACGTTTATTATTAACTAAATATCGTTATTAAACAAACGTTTCTAAACGAAATAAAAAAAATTGGCTTGACAAAAGACGAGAAAAAGGCAATCAATTCGTTTGATTTTGTCCACATATATATCATTTTGCATTTCGATAACACAAAAGAAAAATATATCTTAGTTTTACTCAACACAGAAAGAAAAATCAAAATTAATGTCATCAAAATTATCGACATTACAAATCGAAAGGCATCGTTTATACAGGCGTTTCAAAACATCTTTTTTAGCAACTCCTTAGTTAAACCCACTCATAAATAGTCTAGATTAGGTTGAAGCTATAGTCAGCTTTGATATGTGCTTCGCGAAGAATTTAGTACCTATAAATAAAATGAGTTCCGTGCAGTTCGTTTTCGAACTATTATAATGTAACACAATTAATGTAAACACATAATTTTATTATATACGTTTCACAAACAAGTGAACGATTTATAATCATAGCAAATGCAATTGGATTAACCGCAGAAATAATTGTCATAAATTAATAATTCATTGTGGTAATACCCGTTATGGTATTCACTTTTTGTCGACAAGGATTCAGTCGCGGATACGAAACAGTTTTGGGAATCTTTGTTATGGTGATTTAGTTGCGTAACTTGCCTACGTAGAATAAGTTGTGCGTTATTACAAGCAAGGAAGGAAGATATGATTCATTGGTTTATATTAATTACATTACCCGGCTTTTAGGTTTTGTTCGGGGTTAAATTAGTTGGGGGTTAGGCACAATTTTTTTTGACACATTGTTTATGAACATAAAATAGGTGATGATCGGTCACTTGTTCGGAACCAGCGCTTACCTTTGGACTCGTTCATTCGACACTACCAGTACGGCATCACGGAATTCTGTTTGGCTTCTGGTGTGTGAGCGTTTTGGAAGGCTGGTGCTCTCACCAGCGGCAATGACGGTGGAGAAGATATACCCGGTAATTGAGTTTTAATCCCGATTTTAAGGAAATACTTTCAGCACTTATTTTAAAAGGCATCACCTACCAGCAAATTTAAAATACAGTCCACTGCCTAGGCGCTAGGTAGGCTTGGACGTCTCACTCTTCTTTTCGACGTGAGAATTGAAACGATTGGTAAATAATTCAGAAATACAAATTAGTTAGTTTGTTTGTTACGATTTTACGCTATAACTATTCAACCGATCAGTATAAAATTTTGGTAGGGCTTAAAATCAATGACAGAATATATTTTCAAAGTGTTTAATCAATTTTTTGTGTCTGTCTGTTTTATTGTTTGTACGGGTTTCACGCAAAAACTACTGGACTGATTTTGATGGAATTTGGCATGGTAACAGTTTATATACCGGTATAACGTATAGGAGAGGTATAAGACATTCATATATATGTATATCTTACATATAAGAAAACACAAAAGAGAAGACAATTACGTATAAACTCCTGGGCGCATTTATAAGAAATCTGATACTTATCTGAAATCTGATTTTAATACAGAATAGAATCCTATGATTTTATTAATCACTGTTTTTATAATTGAAAATTCACGCGAACATAGTCGCGTGCACAGCTAGTTTTGTATACAAGTTGACAGAAGAACAGAGAAGGATAAGTACATCAAATATACATAAACGTGATCGAAACCACAAGCAAAAGCTAGTTATCTATACATTAAATAGCGATGACTTTACGTTTGTAGTCCGGTGAAGCTGTTAAGACCTTACTGGGTCAATATCGTAGTCAGTTCGAAAAAAAAAAAACTTTTTGTTTATTTTTTTAGAGGTTTTTGAATTACACTGGGTTTTACATTTGGTACGTTCGTTTCGTCTAACGTATATAAAAAACTTTGTTATTATAAACTAGGAATAAAGTACTTGATAGATACAAAATTAGCATAAGCTTCTCGGTAGTACTCACTTCTCAAATAAATGTTATCTCGATCGATCATTTTGACGCAAGGGTCATACCGTGCTGTTCTAAGAAACGTATATTTGTTACGTCCATAACTTATATTCCGTGTACGTAGACTTGGCTCGCAATACCTGTTCATTTGTAGGGTAACTACAGTTTTACGCAATTGATTATGAAAGTTCCATTTTCCTCGTTCTGTTAGGCATTTATGCTCAAATTAGAATCTTGTTGCGTCCGGTTGTGTAACGCGATCGTAATGAAAGTAATTTTTTTTTGTAAACAAAGTTAATTTTTTTTTGGATTTAATGGATGTGAGTGATTAAAAAAAAATACAACTGTTATATAATTAAATTTAAGTAGGTCATGTTGCATATAAGTAAATTAACATATGTATATGTTATAGGTGATTTTAGTAAACCATTGTTTAGTGGGGGTATCTGCTATAATATTTATATACACTAAACCCAAAGGGGGTTGGTTATTTTTTTATATCATAGGAGGTAAACGAACAGGTGAGTCACCTGATGTTAAGTGATCATCACCGTCCGTAGACACTTGCAACACCAGGGGAGTCGGAAGTGCGTTGCCTGCCTTTATTGTGGGGGGCCGAGGAAGGAAAGAAGGAAGGGGAAGAAGAGGGTTGGTGGGTCTCCGGCGCTCTCACTGATCGAACGAAACGCAACAATGCAAGCACTGTTACTTCACGTCAGTTTTCTATCGATCGGGTGGTACTACCCCGAGCGAGCCAACCCATTCGCGCTGAAACCAGTAATAGCTTCAGCTTGGCTCTAACACCTTTCAGGTGTAGTAGGGTAGTAGGTAATTTGATGGACTTAGAGAAAGCCCTACAATAATGCTATGATTTCATCACGATGTTTCCCTTCGCTGAAAGTTCTGACTCAGTTGCTAGGATTCCAGACTATGTCCGTTACGTGGTGATCAAATACGCTGTCAACTAAACCGTCTTTGCTTCAAAAGGACATGACGAAACAATTCAGTACCTTTTTCTTCTCTATTTGTCAATTAATTTTCTTTAATAGATATCGGACGTACTATAGTGTTCTCAATAAAGTAATTAAATAGTACTTTCCTATTCCATTAACGAGCCAAAGCATTTAGAAGAAAAAAAAACAATAAAACGTAGAGACGTATAGCTTATTATGATAGAATTGAGATCACTAGGGGACCACTAGTTTTGTTGATTTTGTGTTTTCTTTTGTCATTACATGTTGATATTTTTTCATAGTCTCTATTAGTGATGATTGTACTAATTTTAGAAATGGGATCAACTCTTATTCTAAAACTTCCCCAGAAGAGTTTACAACAGCTATCGGTCAATATTGCTACCTTAACCTAGTTTTGCATATGAAAATCGAACTCACGTTGTTGGAGATGGAGGTCGAGGACGTACCACTGTATCATTTCTATTTCTAAATTTCTATTTCTCTGTCTAGCACCTAAATCCTGCATCATGCACCTTATAATATAGAATCAGCTCATGATAGATAGATCGTGCAACGCGTCAAGGTAAAGAGTAGTGACTCGTATTATATTTCGATCATCCATCCATCCCTCTTATTATATTGCGAATTCCGAACATATTTATGCAAAAAAACGAAATTGAAAAAAAAAAACATTTCTAAATTTGTTTCTTTAGCCTGTTTAGAAAAAGTAGGTACTTCGGTGCATAATGTCTCAAAATTAAAAGGAAAATTCGTACCAAATTCAAACAACGTGTCGAAAGACAGAATCAAATCCTGCAACTAGTCTCGACTTTCGGATAAGGAAAACATTGCATCGTTATTATACTTATTGGCCAGCTACCTTCCTCTTTAAGAAAATCTATCGCTAAGTATTTCTGTAGATCTATTGACCTCAAGGGCCAGTCCCTTGATTACCGCAGCATAAAAAAGGAAATGTTTTCCTTAAAAAAAAGTTTCTCATTAAAAATAAAGTCATAATTAGAATGTAAATATTATTATTATACAAATACATTATCTTATCACGTTTTTGACCTTTGTTAACTTTGACCCTCAGCGATTACGATGAAATGAAACTGCGCAATTAAATAACAAAACAGAATTTAATGTATTGTAGTATAAACATAAAGTCTATGCGTACGATTTTTTTCGTTAAATTCACCACATAGAAGTGTTGTATGGTAGGCGGCATTTCATTGGAAAATGTGAAAAAACCGCCGTCCGACCGCAACGTTTCGAAGTAGCTCAAAGTGGGTCGGCTAACTTCGCAGCGCTTCGGGCGGCTTCGTGGGGTCTCGGCGTTCAACGCTCGCGCATACAGCATCGAGCCACCGCTCCGGTCGCATATGTGCACGCGATAAAAAAATAATCTCCCGTCCCAAATCATACGTCACGGGATAAAATCGTAACGCGATATGGACTGAATTGTTTACATTAACCATTATATAAAAGAATTTTGTTATAATCAAAACTAAATTTCTATCGACGAACAAAGTGAACGAAACATTGGACTGTTGATCGAAAACATGCTCTGGGAGAACGGCTTTATCGAGGAGACAGATACGGTAAGTGATTTTATAATCTATAATATTTTATCTTATATTAAAAAAAATGTGTATACGTTTTAATGTGATATTAATGTTATTCTGAATTATGAAACCGAGCCGGCCGTGCACAAACACTGTTATGGCATATCGCGTATGTATGCGCCGGCGCGCGTGTGTGCGTTAACTTTCTAGTTTTCGCTCGACGCTTTACGTATTTACATAAAACGTGAACAGTTTTTCATAATATAAACCACATGGAAGAGGTTCGAGGCTCATTTTAGTGTTTAAACATTCATCGTTCACGACCCCGGCTGTGACGTGATTAGGAATCACTACATTATATGCGAACAAACGCGATGTTGATTTTGACGTGATTCGGTGTAAACGCGCCCAGTCGGGTATTAATATGGCGCTGTTGATTGAGTTATTCGTATTTTAGTAATTTCTCATTTGTACAACATTTTAGGTGCCTCGTTTTTTTAGGCGAATTTTTTGTTTAGAGTTGGCTGATTTGGCATTTGCCGAACGTCGACGTGTAGGTCATCTTTATGGGAGGCAACCGAATGTAATGACTTAAAATGTCGTCTCAAATATCAAGGTCGGACTTAAATCGACCTTGGCCTCAAATTTCTTATATCAATAATGTCGACAATACTTTATATTTGAGCTTTGAACGCAATAAGTTGTTTTAAGATTATTAACAAGACTGTCACTAAGGGCTCAAATAGGGTACATTCAAGGACATACCTTTCTAAAATATAAATGTATATAGATATTTATATATAACTATAGCACAAAGATACAGAGAGTATTAACAGGTTTTTTTAATGATTCTACCTGTCGGTATACCGGAAGATAGGACAACTAATTTATATTAATAAATTTGATAATCTTTCTGTAATTTTTTTTATACACAATATTCACGATTATATATTTTTTGTCTGTTTGTCCATTACTATGTCTAGGTTTAAAGTTAAGGCGGTTTAACTTATTTTTACATAACTTTTTGCGTAGGAGTGAGCTGTAATTATCAACAAGAGGGATATAAAAAAACTGTACTTATTTTAATGAAATTGTCTATGCAGTTACTGTATTTTTATGAAAATTAATAATCTGTAATAATCCACAATAACACTTTTAGAAATCACAAAATACTTATATAAGTAATCATTAATTATGAAACAAAACTTATTTCTGTGTAATAACCGTGAGCGGACCCTGGGGAACAGTTAGCGATTTATAAATCCAAGAAGTCTTGTAATGAACATTACAAGACTTACATAACTTTTAAAAACCAATTGGTTTAACATATATATCAAAAAAATTTGAAAAAAGCTTCATGGCGAACTAATTACAACATTGTTTAAGACATTCGTTCACAGCTAAGATTTTTGTGATAAGTACGCGATGCTAAGCTTTGTATTCATTAAAATTTTTTTATTAAAATTATTTTCGTAATATAATATAGATGCAGGGTTGTTATATTCGAGTATAATACATAATTAAGAGATAAACAATCTGCAATATTATTATTATATTTTATAAATGCAAAAATATCTTAATAATAATCATGGTGAAATAATTTTGTTCTGAATTTATTCAGTGATTTAAACTGGACTATATGTATTTCTTTGTTAAGTTCTGTATTCCAAAAAGATCTAGATGAGATTTAAGTGATTAGTGTTTTAAGTGAGCCTTAAGTTTATTTAGATGAGTGTTAGATTCGCCTTAATTGTGGGAGTGGCTGACTTGGAATATTCTAGATTTTTTTGTTATAAATCATTATTATAATCATTGTTACAAATATCAAATGCTTAAATAAATGTAACCCTAGCATCTAGGACAAATATATTTAGCGTGGCTAATATGACCCTGCTATATTGTACTATATCTATGTTTTCTCTGTGTTATCTATTAATTTTCAAGGAAATGCAATACATATCATAATATTATTAAATACGTTAAAGATGTTTACAATATATGCCTCTATATTTATTTACTATGTGACCTCTTTCAAAAGGTTATCTAATTAATATTTAAAATGTGAATTAATAGTAATATATTGGATGAATAATTTAAATACCCTGTTTATTAATCATTGGAATTAAAATGTAACGTAGTTACAATCCTCGTCAGTCTTTTTGGCCGCTCTGAATTAAGCTGTAGGTTGGGGTTACGCGTAATATAGTCTAAGAGTTTAATACAAAACATAGTTAATTTATTATTGTGGGAATATAAAATTGGCATTTATTTATCGTTATCTCGATGTTATACGTTTAATATAACACGTATTTACACTTAAAGTATCTTGAGCATCTATGTTCATAGCGGTCATAAAGCTTGGCGAGGAACATACGAGAATATAGATAAAACATACTCTCTGATGGTTTAACTACGTGGAAGCTATAATAGTATCCTGGAGATATTATCACACACCATTTTGTCTTTTAGGCTCTAGACGGATCACACATACCTAAACATTTTACTAAGATAGGTATGAACAATAGACTTATGTCGAAAGTGTGCCAATCATTGAACATCAATCTCTAGCTAATAAATAATTGATATTAAAAACTAGCTATGCGAGAATAGGGCCGATACTAATAATTCCAAATAGCATCAAAGACAATTCCCTTTTTTGGTAAATATAGGTACGCAAAAATATCATGGACTCGAACGGAACCCTTAATGCGATACTTCGACCCGCACTTGCTCTACGTTTTTGAGATCACTATAAACAAATTTTCTAATAATTCATTTCATTGTTTTTGAAAATTACGAAGTATCCAACACGAAGACAAAGAATAATTTACATTCTTGAAGTAAATACACATATAATAACAATACATAACAAATATAAACTTAGAGTATATTAATTATTTTTTCCTTAGAAACAGTCATTCGCATGTTTCTTTCACTTCCTGAGTGAGCATTTTTGCACCATGACTAGAATATTAATGGTGCAATAGAAATCTCACGATTAATCAGTTCACCGCAAGGTTTAATTCTAGTTGATAAAAGTTTAAGATGAACTTAAACTTTTTTTTTTCGAACTGACTGTGCTATTGACTTAGCAATGTCTTATTTTTTTTTTTATTGTCTCACGGCAAAGTTACTGTACTATGCCTGATGGTAAGCACTGCACAATCCAAAAATAATAGCGACCACCGATTGACACACTGTCCATCGCGGGTCGCTACTATCATGCCGGCCTGTAATAAGCTGGATATGCACAGGCTGATCCCGAAACGCGACCCATAGAAGCGAATCGCTATTACGGGCCTATTCGCCATATGCATGGTGGTTGCGACCCAGTCGGGCTGTAAAACCCTACCACCCCGCTATCGCCATTGTCTTGTTCGTTATTCAGCAGTGTGCACCACGTGCAGGTGAGGTTGACTTGGGTGTCTCAAGTCTTATGATGTTATTCGACCCCCCTTAAACCCCATTAACAGCTTCACCGAACTACTAAGGCGAGCGCTTAAGGCACTCAGCCGATTTTATTTGGGCAACTAGCTCCAGGGTGCACGGCACACCTCGGCTTGGCTGTTGTCTGTTACATGCAAACTCGCGACCTAACTTAGCTAACTATTCATATATGTTTGAGTTGTTGAGACGCTTATGTATACCAAGCATACACGCCTCAACAACCCCTCCATATATTTTTTACCGGAAAATTAGAGTTTTTTCCGTTCGATAAGGGAAAAAATAAAACCCTTCCACTTCCATGTGTAAGCGTGTAGAGGCGTGCACGTGTGTGGGGGTGATCGTGTAGTGTTGTAGCAGTGATGTAAATTTTTGTGTCACTGTATTGCGCAAGCAGCGCACTCAAGGGCTCCACACCGAGGGAGGTCGTTCTTTGTCCTAGCAAGAGCCGGGAAACGCGCGAATGCTCTGAGCATATCCTGACTTCTCTTCGTCACGAGAAGCTCGGCAAAAGGTAAGACGTCTACTACATCGTGCACGACCATTAACTGGCTAATACAGTCAACGCCGTCGAAAGAAAAGGTGCTGAGACGGTCGTATTGAATAGGCTTCGCCTGCGGAGGCTGAGCCTGAGGTTTCGGAGCCTGGGTCTGAGGTTTGGAAGCCCAGGGGGCCAGATAGGCCCGCACGGGTTGCGGAGCGTGTGGCACAGAGGGGTGGCACGCGCAGGGTACGCGCGGGCGCTGCCGGGGTGCGGGAGGCACCTGGCAGGCCGGGGAAGGCCTCTACGGACATGAGTGGCGGAGGCGGAGGGCGGGTGGCGGCGACAGGCGCTCTGGCCGCCTGTCTCGCTTGCCGAGGGCGTTGCGTGCGAGGGGCGAGGGGACACCCGCGATAATTCGCGGGATGACCCGCGTTCCCGCACAGGACACAGCTCGGAGGGTCTGCTGAGTTCGGGGTACGGGAGCACTCACTAGTGGAGTGATCCCCCAGACATTTTACACACCTGGGACGCACGTGGCAGTTTCTAGCTGAGTGACCGTAACCCTGGCAGTTATGACACTGCGAGGGCATGTAAGGCTTACGCGGGGGCTCTACGGATACGTCCGTGAGACCGCACACGGACGTGACGTTAAAAATGTCCTTGCCTTCCTTGGTGCGGTCACGAATGACCAACACCAAGAATTTACCTTTGTATGCGGATGGTACATGCGGTGTACCCCCCGGACAGGTAAATTTTTGTCCTTAAGAGACTCTAAAACCTCCTCGGTTGATATCTCGACCGGGATGCCTCCAAGAACTACACGGAAGAGACGCTCCTCCTCTAATACATACGTAAAATATCCTATCTTCTGCCTACGGAGGAAACCGGTTAGTTTACGGTGATGGTCGGTGCTGGTTACCTTAACTTGGATGCCTGTTTGGGTGTTGAGAACGGACGTATAGTGTATACCTAGATTTTTGACTTCGATGGATATGAACATCCATCGCGATTTGTCTTGGATCGTGATTGGGGGCAGCGGGCGGGGCTTTTTAGCCGACGCTACGGAGCCGACAGCGTTAGGCTGTGTGAGGGGAGTAGGCGTGGACGTGGACGGGGTGGAAATAGGGCTGGTTCTACCCGAGCGTGGCCTCACGCTTTGCGACGTAGCCGCGTTAGGCACCCGGGCAACGTCTACCCTACTCTCTAAGCAAGGAAGTTTGCCCGCCGGGCTTCCGGAGCCCGAGTCGGAATCGGAAGAGCGTGAACCGCGGCGGAAACGTTAATTATACGTAACGGTTTTGTAACCGTCATTGTCATCTTCAATCGCGGAAGGCGTGGGAATCGTGGGTGACTCGGAGGTCGCGGGTGGCACGGCGGACGTCGCTACGTCGAGCTTCATATCGGAGCCGGTTTCCGAGCTGGGGCTCGGTATGGGACCTTCTAACAGGCCCATATTGCTGTTGTTCGATAGAGACTGTATCGAGAGGGTCGCGAAAGAGTTCGTGGTAGCAACGCGTGGCACATATTGAGCGTCCTTCATGGACGGAAAACAATGTCGCGCAAGAATGGCGTCGACGGCATTTTCGTCGACGCCAATGGCTAGTAAATCCTCACGGAGTCCTGTGAATGTATTATTTTGGGCCATTCCGTGGCCTGAGGGGAACGCGAACCAACCTCCCTGCTTTAAAGGAAGGGGGACACGCCAAACGAAAAACTACGAGACTATCCCGAGTCCGGATCAAAAGAGCTATTTAAAACGGAACAAAATAGGTGAAAATGTAAATATATACGTGAGCAAGACAGGGGAAAAATAACAAAACTATATCAGTAAACAAAAAGTAAATAAATATATTAAGAGACAAATGAAGAGTTAGAGAAATATGTAAACAAATAGATAAAAAAAAGAGTAAACAAATAAATATATCAAGAAACGATTAAAGCAATAAATAAATAGAAAGGAAGGCTCTCACTCAGTTCTAGGAAACAGAACGCAGGTGTGGCACAGGTGTGCCCGATCGGAAAAATGATAACGAGCACTCGCGAAGTAATAACTGACGTCACTAAATCACGAATATCGAAATCGAAGAGAGCTGCAAAGCAGACAACCGCTCGGGTTGACTGCCCGATCGGAACTCGTGAACTTATAGCATAATATAAAAAGGCTACGTAACTTTCAGCTTGTCTTTGTTAATTACAGCGTTACTAACGTTCTATATAACCCTACATATCTGTGAAATTACTTTTTTTCCAGTACTTTTTGAAACATTATTTCAAAACTCTATTTTTAAACTTCGTATACCGTATTTTATTCCAAGAAAGGCTTCAAAGATCAAAACCAGATAGTTAAGGGAATTAATTTAGTTGAATTATTTCCTTCCATTTCCATTGTTATTCCAAAAGACGGTGACGTAATGTGTGATTCACAGGTGTTCAGTTTTATGTAGCGTTAGTTTTTTTAGATATTTCTTGGTATTTCAAACTTTAAGTCAGATATTGGACGTCAAATTTAAACCTGAGGCATATTAATTTTTTTTTTTTTTATTAAGGACAAGTAACTGTCTTGCTTCGTTAATTTCCTGAGGGAACCGCGTCTCTTTCCTTTTTTTTAATTTAAATCAAATATAACATCTATTTAGATAGAGTTGGTGAATAATTAAATAAAGGCAACATCTCTTTGAAATGACTAGAGCTGTTTTCTGGAAACCATTTGCTTTTTTTTTCGAACTGACTACGCTATTGACCCAGCAAAGTCTTAACTGCTTCACCGGACTCGAAAACCAGTAGCATTGACGTACAAATGTAATACTATTTGACCATTTTTGCAAGAACAAGATTAAGGCGTAACAGTAAGGCTATTTATTTTACAGTTATTGTGTTTTATATTGTAACATGCGGATCCGGTAGGCAAACTTTATCCTGCCGAAGATCTTAATCAGTTATAAAAATAATTAATAAAAAAAATTGAGATTATATATGCTGATTATTAAAAAAAAAAACAGAAATGTTGATCCTTTTTCTTGAACTAACTGACGTTATTGGCATGATGGCCATTCATGGATACAAAAAAAGAAAACCAATCAAATCCTTTACAATTTTATTTGTATGTATAAAGATTTATCGAGAATGAAGACGCATGTAATTCCTAGTTATGTAAACAAGAATTATAATATCACGTAACAGTTTCTTTCCTTTTTGAACAAGAGAAATAAAAAAGTCGTTTTGAAATAAAATAAAATACAAGATTCGCAGTCTCGATATACGCAGAATTCCTTTAAAATAACCACCAAAAGAAAGAAATGCTATAAAATATAAATTCTTACAGAATTAAAATTCTAACAGAAATTCAGATGTTTATTGTACGTATAATTAAAACTAAACATTTTCTAATACTTATGAACGTAAAAAATGATGTAAGTAACAAGATTATTATCAGTTTAAACGGTTTCGTTGAAATAAACAAGTTTATACCGATAACCTATCAAAGAATACACTGAGCGGGATGGTAAATAAATTGTCTCGTGGGTGCGAAAGGGATGGAGCGATGAGTAATTGTGATCATATTTGTTGTATTGGTTACTGATAATTTTGTAAGGATGCGATTTATTGCTCGTCTGAAATTGGGGCGTTTTATTCACCACTTGATATGGTTTAAAACTTATCAAGATTTCGCTTATGTATAATTTTTAACGTTATATAACTTTTCATTATGCTACATAATACGTTCAATTAGAAGGAACTGAATGACATTATGTAAGTCAAAATCCACTAAATCGCCTAGGCTTTAGAGCATGCCTAAAACAACTACATAAAAAATAAACAGGCATACACTCCAAAAATGTTACCTTATAGCTGCACAGATGGTAAAACTATGTAGATAATGTACAATTAGTTTGAGGCAATAGAATTTCGCTGCGTTTTTTTATAAATAAAAAAGGCTTATTATTGTAAAACAGGAAAGTATAACATTATTTAAATACAAAATTGCATCTAAATCGAAAAAGCCGTTACTGAGACACCAATCTATAATGCTACTTAAAAAGACTGTGCCTAAAAATATTACTTTAAAACTATTTATGTTTTATTCTACTCTATGGTCGACATTTATGCCTCATTTGATCGGAGCTAGTTTCAACATAGTTGAAGGATAAACAATCGGACAAACGTATTTTTATAACATATGTAATGTTAGGCTTCGTCGAAGGAGATAATAACAAACAAAAATATCTCAAGTCACAACAGTTCCTTAGGAGTATAATAAAAACTAACATCGCACAGTCATATAATTTACAAAGCGTGTTTACGCTACATTAGATCGAGGTCTTATAATTAACAAGCGCTTTCTCGTCGAATAATCGTGGCGTTTGTACCGCGCGTTCTGGATACACCCTAATTGGGTGACTAATGCGCTTGTACTTTGTTATTAATGCTGATGGAAATTATTTTGCAAAAAGTTTTAAATGTTAAATTATGGTATAAAACAGAGAGTTGTTTGTATTTTATACCTCAAAAAATAATACATAATAAAATTTTTGGAGACTGCGGATAAACTAAGAATATAGTACTAACATCAACCTGTAAGAGTCCCACTGGTGGGTCAAAGAACTTTTCACGAAGCAAATTATGGACATAATTACTAAATTACTCGCGAGGTTTTTTTCTAGTTTGGTTAAGCTGTAAAGACCTTTCCAACGTTGTCATTTCGAAAAAAAAGCTTACGCGGAATATAAGACTTAAAAAAATCCACAGTTCTATATTTTATAACCTCCCTTGGGTTCAGATTTCTTTACGATATTCTTCAACGTAAGCCAATCGTTTTGAATTTCAGTTAATAAATATAGGCGAATTCCTAAAAGTTCGCTGGTATATGCCGCAGTTAGAACTCTCATAGAAACACCCACATGAAGTAACAGTGCTTGTATTGTTGCGTTTTGTTTGGTCAGCGAGAGTTTCGGACTCCCATCTTCCCCATTCTTTCCTCTCCTTCTTCTCCATACACAGGCTGACCACGCACTTTCGACTCCCTGGCGTTGCTAGTGTCTATGGACCGTGGTGATTACTTAACATCAGGTGACCCAGCCGTTCGTTTGCCTCATTTGATATTAAAAAAAAATCAAGGCATGAAAATGTCGATACTCGGTGTATCAAGTTTCAATTCCATAAAGGCAGAGCGCAAATTGTCAGATAAACAAAACACATCCACACATTTCTATAAGACAAGTTTTTTCCCGTGATTTTGCACGCGTATATATATATTTATCTTATCTCTCAGGAACAGTTCTTAATTCTGTGTGAAAAGTACCCCATTATCCAATATGTATACAGAAATGTTGATTATAGTAGATTGATTAGTTATTGATTAGTTATGGCTTCAAAGCGTAACATATAAATTCATTTGGCATTTCAAATATTACTAGCATTTGCTCGCAGCTTTGCTCCCTTTAATGTAGGCTTTTTTGTACCCGTGTCGACGTGAATGCAAAACTGCATAATTGTAAGTTAATTTTTTTTTTCGAAATGGTCTTAACAGCTTCACCGGACTACAAAATTGTAAGTTAAGTAGTTACGGGGTGAAAGTGTAACAAACAAACAAACTCATCAGTGCGTTTATAATATTAATAGGAAAGGTTTATGTTTTAAAATTTGAAATTGTTTCATTTTGTTTTGAGTTCTTATTAATCGTAGCGAAGTAACATTTCTGCAATATATGTTATCCTTTAATACATTTTGTCCTATTATTTACATTTAGTTTGTGCTAATAAAAAAGGTTTTTTTTTGTCGAAGCACGACATAGTTACTGCACTATGCCTGATGTTAAGCATAGTACAATCCAAAAACATCGGCAACCACCGAGAGACAGATTATCCATCGCCGGTCGCCGCTGTCATGCCGGCCAAAATGACGAAAGTGACCCGGTACTGGATATGCACAGGCTGATCCCGAAACGCGACGCGCAGAAGCGAGTCACCATGACGGGCTTTTTCGCTATAAGCATGGTGGTTGCGACCCAGTCGGGCTGAAAAACCCTACCACCCCGCTTGCGCCATTGCCTCGTTCGTTATTCAGCAGGGTGCACCACGTGCAGGTGAGGTTGGCTTGGGTGTCTCAAGTCTTAAGATGTTACTCGACACCCCTTACACCCCAAAAGGTAATTTTAGTTGTAAAGTTGAATATGAAAAAATAAATGGCTTGTTTTCTGTTGACAGAGACAAAATGATCTTAGTTGTGACTTGGGCAAAAAAAAAATACAAAGGAGTTGGATACGATCTCATGTTTGTGGCATGAGGCATTGTTTTTTTAAGGTTTCACAACCTGTTTACTATTTTAAACGATTTACAAACACGTATAGTCATGACAATAAAAGCTATAAAGTTTAAAGCTCCAAAGAACTCGGAAGCAATCCCTTGGAAGGTCGAACGTGAGTAGATCATTATGGAAGAAAACCGCTTGTAGCATATAACATTGTAAATTAAACCTAAATATCAATGTATGTAAGACACAAATTATTTCAAAATTAATTAACTTTTTTTATCATTAAATTATACCACTTCTTAATGGCGTATGTTGTGTGATTATTTTAAGCGTCGATTAAGCTAATTTAAATTGTAATTTGTCTTAAATAAAGATCAAAATTGAATACAAACGTAAATGAAGTGTAGATACGATATTGAAATAATAGTAGGTAAATTACCAATGTAATGGTATAAACTTTTTTAACGTTTACTCTTTTGATTTAATTTTAGTTATTTTTTTTTATAATAGCACGACAGAGTGACGTCATTATGTCTCATTCGTATGCACATTCCCCATTCAATATAATATTGATGATAGTTTTATTATAGTATATTTTAATAGATTTGAAGAATAAAAGCGAATCAATTTTGCTTAATCACAAAAGATGTTCCTTGTATTTTAAATGACGTCAATGTTCTAATTTTATTTTAATCACCACAATTTGGATATTAATTATTTAGAGCTAGATTATTAAGTGGCTATTAATTAGTCAGATACAATTTCAATATTTATGCTCCCCACGAGTAGCAGCAGGTTATTCGAATATTTTGCGAAACCAGATAAAACTAGAATTTTAAATATGGCAATTATTATAAAATTTGAGCTACGCATATAAATATTATAAATCGGTATCATTTGTATATTTGTAAGGGGTAATCTCTTCTGATATAATTAATATAATATGATAATTATAGAACAGCTACAGCAACCCTGAGTGTTGATTACTTGTTATTTGCATTACGTATCTTTAAACAAGGATACATATGAAACACGATGTATGGGTTTTTTTTTTCTCGAACTGACTACGCTATGGACCTAGCCTCACCGGACTACTGAGGCGAGCGCTTAAGGCACTCGGCCGATTTTATATTGACAACCAGTTCAAGGGTGCACGGCACACCTCGGCTTGGCTGTTGCCCGTTGCATGCAAAAAACGTGACCTAACTTAGCAAACCTAGCTAACTATTCATATATGTTTGAGTTGTTGAAACATATATGTGTACCAAGCATATTCGCCTCAACAACTCCTCCATGTATTTTTATCGGAAAAATTGAAAGTTTTTTCAGTTTGATAAGGGAAGAAAAATTTAACAAAAATAACCCTTCCACCAAGATGTGTAGCGTGTAGACGTGCACGTGTGTGGAGGTGATCGTGTAGTGTTGTAGCAGTGATGTATGGGTGTGTCACCGTATCGCGCAAGCAACGCACTCAAGGGCTCCCTACCGAGGGATCGAACCTAGGCTTGAGCCGCTGCCGTGGGAGGCCTAATCGGGTACGATGTATGGAAAGAAAGGGGAAGGGTATATGGTGATAAATTCAGCAGTCATACTTATCAACTAAAAGCCAGTTATATGTTGAGGACAAAGCTTTCCTCTTCACTAACAGTATGATATACTCGTACTGCTACTACGTCATAAGGCTTGGTATTATCTACTTTGTACGTATTTAAGCTATACACGAAATAACCCAATATATCGTGTATGCTACCAGCGAATAAGTTTATACAAGCTCGGAGGTATAACTGTTCTAAAAATGGTCTACAGTAGAGCTACAGGTATGTTCCAGCAGCTATTTTCGGCTGAATGCCTTAAGAGCTCTTAAAAGTCTGGTGAAGCTGTAAAGGCCTATCAGGACAATAGTGTAGTGAGTTCGAAAAAAAAAAATTCAGCAGCTACAATTGAAAGGTAGTCCACTTACAGGCTTAGCGTGTTTACTGGCTTAAATCACATTGTCATTTAACATTGTGATCAAATACCAAGACGTATACGGTATTAAAAACACACACACAAAAAATCTACAACAAAAGTTTTATATTTATAATATTGTATTACCTCTTCAGTTACAAAAATAGGTAATTGGCTCTTTTTTTAGTTTCGGGGTTTATCTAGGTTGATTGTGTAGATAATAACTTTCGAGTGGTAGTGTTCCGTCAGCAATCAACCAATCATTAATAGATATGTTTCTTATATACTTCATTAAACTAAAAAAAGTTTGATAAAAATATACCAGACCATTTAATATTAAAATTCTCTATAAAATGTAATTAAGTTCTCTGGAAAAATGTTTATACCACACCACAAGAACCTTCAAATTGGGAAGAAAACTGATTAAAACTGACCCCATTTCTGACTTAACTACAGCGTGCAGTGAGCTCACTTTTCTCCGCTTTTCCTATAATATTATTTAAAGAATTCCACCTCATATTAAATTATACAATTACCCTTTAACGTGAAGAGTGCCTTTTAAATGCCAAGCAAATTGTCACGTAGTCTTAAATGTTTGTGCTTAATATTCGAACTATGTAAGAGGAATTGGGATTAGACTATTCATTCTATAATTGGTAGCTCATATAAGTTGGAAGAAGCGATCTTATATATTTGAATATGTCTTGTATCTATCTTTTCTATAATTTTATTTTATGTTATACTAGATGTGCTCGCGGCTTCATTTGCATCTTTCTGTTACTCTGGTTGTAGTATATAATTCAGTTATCATCGATTCAATATTGTGCAAGGAGTAATTAAATTTATACACGAACATTTTTTTATAAGTCTTGCTTGTTCGGTGTAGAAATTTATATACTACACCGCCATCTTGTGCCGAATTATAGTAATACAGACTACACCAATCTTTCCCTATGAAAATTAAAAAATCTGATTGTGCCAACTATTATGGTGGTCGATTAAGTGGTCTTTGGATGCATATATTGATTATTAGCTGACACAGTCACGTGTTGCTGTGGCTCAATTATTATATGTTGATTTAAAATTATTACAAAGTATTTGGTATTGAGTGTAATGAGTC
>JACEII010000017.1:3161317-3177316 GCA_014332785.1 Antheraea mylitta | reverse complement strand
TTTATTGTAATCGTTTATTAATATTATTTTACTTGAGTTAACTTTTAATAATTTTAATTTACTTAACACTGCCGATCAACGATTTCGATTACTTTTTCAGGAGATATGAACGCCTTAACAAATAAAGGACAGAAAACTATAGATTTCTCGGCATTTTAAAACTCGAATAGGTCATGAATAATGGTATTTGCAATGCTCGACTGATACTGTGATTACTAAAAGCTAAAGTGTATATTAGCACAGCATAAGTGTATATTATATTCTTTGCTTTAACTATTATGCCCATAAACTCACTCGTATGTCACTTCTAATCTGTTATTATGGTAGGGGAAACAGTATTTGTCTCTATACACCGCGTAAGATGTAAATTGCATAGATATGCTAATTTATTAAATAAACATAGGAATTTTACTAAATTCGTGTTGTATTTCATACGTAAACAAGTCACACATGATAAATACTTAACATTTGTCGGTATATACATTTTAGAGTAAGTAAATTTATGTGTCAGTTGAATTAATATGCTAAAAAAAATGAGATGTTAAAAAGA
Source organism: Antheraea mylitta (assembly GCA_014332785.1). Classification (NCBI taxonomy): domain Eukaryota; kingdom Metazoa; phylum Arthropoda; class Insecta; order Lepidoptera; family Saturniidae; genus Antheraea; species Antheraea mylitta. The sequence continues at coordinate 3,176,766 of JACEII010000017.1, read as the reverse complement.
TGAAATTGTTGTATTTTTATATTTGGTATCGGCTTTTAAGCAGATACTATAAAAATTAAAAGATGGTATGTTACTTTAAAGTTCAGTAAGGTGAATGTAACTTATTGTAAGTTAAAGAGTGACTTACGGCCTTGTATGTACTTAAAATATGAGAAATGAAAATTCTGAATCTGACTATGATCTATTTATGTTGTATATGAAATCTAGTAATATAATCTATTATATAGCGATTGGTAGCCGCGAACCCATCTTTCGTTATATGGGTATAAACGTACAAAGACGTTTATTATAATTGTTTTTTTTTCTTGTAAATGGCAAGAGAAATGTCATACCTATTCCTCGAATTACTAAAGATATTTTCATCCGGTTACATTATGATCTCAAACATTCAGTATTATTAGACTTTGATTTTGCTAAAAACCCGCTGTTGATAATAAAACGCTTGGTGTGTAATTTATATGAATATATAAATAAGATAATTATCTTAACATCCTATTTGTGAGTGTTATACCAAGTGTAAAAAAACATATTTAAATGAACATTAATTACAATGGAAATTGTTAAATTTTACATATTATAAATTCATAATTGAAATTTGCGTTTATATCAATTACAATAACGAATTAAATATACCGAAATCTTTGCCTTAATGTATAAAGAATCAGTCTTTCAAAAGACTATATATAGAAAGAAATAAAGAAATAGTTTATTATTTGAACAATCATACAATTAAATGAGACATAAAATAATTATACAAAATGTCCAACAATTGGCAAACCTATTAAGCAAAAATGTGCGATACAACAGTACTGCAGCGCTGATATTCTATGGGAGCCCACATGATGTTAAACGGACGTTCAGTCGGTGATATTAGTATAATAAAATTAAAAGAACATACTTTTATGTAAAAACAAATAACAGATACACATAACAGGTCATAAGGTGATCACATTAACTAAGGTATAGCTACTCTAACTACAAATCCAAGACTAAACAAATATAAATTTAGAAGAACTTAATACGCACCAATAAACAGAGTTTAAAATTGAGCGAGAACAGATTGTACTTCAGTTTCATTACTGAATTTGAATTTGCAATAGATAATGTTTGCATGAGTTTTTAAAGCTATGCTAAATTTATGTAATTCAGCTGTACACGAATAATAGAGTATATTAACTTAAACCTAAATTACAACTTAGTAACTTAAACAACAAACTGAGATAAACCGTCGTAGGATATCGAGCAGAAGTTTTATATCTAATTTGCATATTTGTACGACATTAGAATTACCAAAACTGAAAAAGTTTTATTAACTAATTAATGAAATAATAATCGTCATCGTTAGACTTAGAAACTAAGTTCAAAGCTGTAGATTCAAATTAACAACAATAAATCATAAATACAGATGGCGTTAAAAATAAATTTGATAATAATATTAAAAATATCAAACATTTACAGTTAACATCGTAGTACATATAACTATTGGATAGATGGCGCTTAAAACATATCGTATTATTGATTTAACAGATATAAATTGCTTTTATCCCTAACCCCGCCATTAGATATCTCACACCGAAAATACATTGTCTTTAAATGATAATAATTGTTAAATAACGTCGCAATATACTTAGTGGGCGTCATATACCTATTTTACGAATGACCGTCGCCGCCCAATCGCGTTGGTGAAAGGGAAATCATTTGCGTCACAGGCTTCGCTTTTGAGCGTAGGTACTGTGGCCTTGTTATAATATCTGTAATAATTACGTACCAGCTTGTAATTGTCCGCGTTGGCCTGAATAATTTTATGACGAATATGGGAAATATTTTTATCATAAATCGAATGATACGTTTTTCAATGTAATAATACAAGAAACAATGATACAAATTGGAATGTAAGACTCATGTGACAATAATGACTAATATCACATTAGAGTTACTCCACGACTGAGACCTTATAATGGTAGTTCACCTACCATCAACGCGTATTTTGTAGCTGAAATAATGAAATTATGTACGTAATGTAATAACTTTCGAGTTATTAAAACTCTATTTGCATTAAAAAACTATATCAGAAGCATCGTTTATGTTTTTTTTTCGATATGACTACGCTATTGACCCGGCAAGGTCTTAACAGCTTCACCGGACTACAAATGATGTTTATAAATTTAGATATTTTAATAGCATTAGAATATGAATTAATTTTTCATATAAATTGATACCGGTTTTAGAGTAGGTAGTTTATAGAAAAATATTAAATAATTAAACTACGAAGTGTGAATAATCTTTATTTGAAATAGCACACCCGATTAGGCCTCCCACGGCAGCGGCTCAAGCCTAGGTTCGATCCCTCGGTAGGGAGCCCTTGTGTGCGTTGCTTGCGCGATACGATGACACACAAATATACATCACTGCTACAACACTGCACGATCACCGCCACACACGTGCACGCATACACGCTTACACATGAAAGTTAAAGGGTTTACATTTTTTCCCTTATCGAACTGAAAAACTCTCAATTTTCCGATAATAAATATATGGATTTCATGGATTCAAATAAAGATTATATTCAATAAAGACAGGGTCTGGCGTTATTAAACAAAAACTCGGAAGATAACAATAAATACTCTATTATTATTGAATAATTTTAGAATGCCAATAGTATTGAGTATCAAGCACAAATTGGCAATTAAGTATCAGTTAGGTTTAACATTATAGTTTGAATCATGTAAACTTTAATTTGGAATGGAGTGTACGGGTTGTTTAATTGCTTATTTTAAATGTTTTGCATCAAGTTTCTACTTCAATTTATAAGGTTTCTATCTTCAATCATGTAAATCAGGATTAATGAGAAAACACCAGTATTTTATATAATACAATTTTACTTATCTATACTCAGTAATTAATAAGGGATCGAAGGCCATATAGATTGTATACATCGGTGTATCTAATTTTCAGTTCATTCTGTCAAAATGTAATCTATCTCTAGTCAGATTATAGTTGTAAAATATTTAATGGTGTAGTTGTATATTGTACATGTAGTGACAATTAGCTTTTTAACTGTTAGATTTGTTTTGAACGCCATCTATCTGTTCATTATTGTTACTATATTGTTAAGTGTAAACGTCATATATTGTAAGAGTAGTTAGCTAATTTGTCTTTACCACCATATTATTCGATTTTTTCAATATTTTATACTTCTGTACTGTGAGTACGAACGGTACCCTCGGAGTAAGTTATATATACAGAGAGAACACATGAATATCAAATAAGCGCTTCTAAGTTTATAAGCGAGATAAGACTACGCTAAGCTAAACAAAGCTAAAACCTTTGTCTATGTATAATGTATGTATAGCGCGGTACTGCGTAGGTTGTAAGCAAGTTTTAATCATCTACGAAAATATACCTTATCTAGTTTTAAAATTAACTGTGTTTATTATAGAAATAAGTGAAAATTTATTAAAAAAAAGAGGACAAATAAAGCAATATAAACTATTTTATTTTTATAACAAGATATACATTTATTTGCATGAAATAATACTAGATGTATTTTTATATTTAGTCGCCAAAATGTTATTATACAAAAAAAAACCAAGAATCCTAGATTTCATAAGAGCGCCATCTACAGATATATGCCATAACACAAAAAAAAATTAAACTACTATGAATTTAGATATCAAAGAAGTGAAAGGTAATTATTTTAATTTTTTTCAATATTTATCGATTTGATAAATAACTTTTATTAACGACACTTCACGTCGGCTTGACATTGGGGACATGGCAGTGCCTCCACCAAGTCGAGCAAAAAAGCAGCCCGGCCGTACTATTCTTTTCTCGAAGCAATTCAGGCCATTTTCGACCCCGTATAACTACGTTGTGGATAAAGCTGGAAACCTGAAGTCAATCTATTCTATTTAATACATAACAGATTTTTAATATCAATATGGTCATTATAAGGTGTTGTTAGGTTAGCTAAATACGTAATAACTTAAGTCAGAAGATCCCTTAAGTAGATACTTAATAAAGTAACCGACTTGGTATGATTACATGGATCTGACAACTTTTTAAGGTACAAGAATTGAGTTGCGAGACGGCTTTTTTTACAAGTTTTGTTTTTGTTGGCGTTCTTATATAAGTGACATTATTATTTTAATAAATGATGGTAATTACTTTAAAGTAGAAGAAAGAATATTTGTGATTTAATACTACAGTTAAAACTACACACATAATTTAAGGGATTCATGTTTGCTGAAGCACGTTTGAATGATTTTTACGCAATAATTCGTAAACAGTCAAACTCCCTGATTAATCAGTTGTGTGGTAGCCCATCTCGAGAATGTTATTGGGTAGACTTGATAGTTTAATTCTTCGTAAATAGACAAAATTGTTAAAAATTGTGTCCACCTACACAAGTTAATGACTTTGCTTGTGTGGGTGTCGACTATGAATATTTTAGTAAAATATGTTGTATATGTCTACTAAAATGCAATAATATTACAACAAAAATGGATGTAAGAGTCCCACTTTAGACCTATATGCCTCTTCCCGAAGGACGGCATGGGCACTTTCACCACGCTAGCTGCTGACGTAATGGTAATTTCAAACTCTGTGAAATCAATAGTTTTATGTTTTCCCATATATAGGAGTACAAGAACAGTTCTCAGGTTCAGGTATCCTCACGAAGTGGTACCAATAATAATTAGTAAATGTACGGGATTTTTTTTTAGGTGGTAGAGCCAAGCTAAAACTATTTTTGGTTTCAGCACGAACTCGCTCAGGGAATTACCATCCTCTCACAGAAAACCGAAGTGAAGTAATAGTGCTTGTATTGTTGCGTTTCGTTCGGTCAGTCAGTGAGAGAGCCGGAGGCCTACCGCCCTTCCTCTTTCCTTCTTTTCCTTTCCTTCCCCTCCCTTCTCTCTCATATAAAAGCTGGCAACACACTTGCGACTTCTCAGATGTCGCAAGTGTCTATGGACAGTGGTGATCACTTAACATCACGTAACCCAACAGTTCGTTTGCCTCCTTTGATATAAAAAAAAAAAGAAAATACCAATAGAAATTAGTAAATGTACGGGAATTTGTTTTAGGTGGTAGAGCCAAGCTGAAACTATTATTGGTTTCAGCACGAATGTGTCGGCTCGCTCAGGGAAGTACCACCCTCTCACAGAAAACCGACGTGAAGTAACAGTGCTTGTATTGTTGCGTTTCGTTCGGTCACTGAGAGCGCCAGAGGCCCATCTCCCCTCTTCCATCTCTTCTCCCCATCCCCTTTCCCCCCATTCTCCGTAAACACAGGCCGGCAACGTACTTGCGATTCCCCTTGTGTTGCTATTGTCCATGGACGGCAGTGATCGCTTAACAACAGGTGACCCGCCTGTACGTTTGTCGCCTATATGATATTTTAAAAAAAGGATTTCGAAATATTCGTAGATACATGCTGACGTTCGAACCTACCGATAATGGTGTAATATCCAATTGGTAAAACTACTACACCGGTACGACTTCCAAATACAATACATAATTTAGTAAATCCAGCGCATTGCTTTATATATATTGAATCTCTAATAATCTCTTTGAGACAAAAAAACTAATAAAGCACTCGTGAATTAAACGCAATTACGTTAAAAACTTGGAATAACTTAACTAACTATCTATGTTAGTTACATCTCACGGTCATGTGGCACATTGCCACGGACGATGGATGCATATTTTGAAGCATTATACTTATCATTAATTCTAAGCAAGTCTCGCGCATTGTGTGTTAAACACTTAAGTTAGTTAGAGTTATTAATGTTACATTTGACGTATGCGAGGAAATGTTTGGAATCTTAAAAGAGTAATTTGATATATCAGAAATTTACCAACGAGATGTTTCTAACAATCTCTGTATTAGGATTCGAACAAAGTATAAGAGATAAGTAATTTATATTTATACGCAGATAATTAAGAACAATTATCTGCGTCTCACAAACAATAGTTCAGTATGGGATTCGAATTGAGAACACTCAGTATATCAGCAAAAACGCGAAATTGACTCCAACATAAAAATATTACCGCAATGATCTCGTAATTAATGTTATTTATTACTAACTAATATTATAAATGCGAGAGTTTGCCTGTCTGTTACGCTATCATGCCTTAAATATCAAACCAACATCATAAAATTTTACAGCCATCCGAAAAAAATACGATTCTCGAGGAATAGCTCAATATTACATTAACACGAGCAAAGCCGCGTGTAAAAGTTAGTATACAAGTAAAGATGATAGTATTTAAAACCATAATTTGTGATCATCCTCTAGTACGACATATCCGTTTTTTTGGAATTCAGATAATAAGCAATTAGTTTAGTCTAAAAATATTACACAATATACTGTTAGAATATGTCTAATTAAAGCATTGTTATTATTAATAACAATTGGAGCTATTAAAAAAATCGCGTGTGAGTTGTCGTACATTTTTTTGATGTTGTATTATTTTGTATGATGTCGCAATGTAACAACTGACATTGCAACAAACTGCGGAATAAAAAAATAAACGAAAATGTAACAAAATAGTAATAATAATTTCTTTACATAGATAATGTAAACGAAAACAATCATGGCTATAGACTATAAAACTATTCCCGACACTTTAACCTCTATTTTAAAATGTAAAAAGCCATATAACCAATTTGTGGGACTTGCAAACGTACAGTTCAAATTTAAATATCGCAGAAGAAATAAGAAGGTACAATAAAGACTACGATTAAAAGGGACATATTATGAGAACCTGACATGTACCTTCGTGTACAAACTGTTTAATCGTAGTACATGACATCTTAATTACACGCAAGCATCATTAAAAAATAGGATTATAAAACATAAGTATCGGAATATACCAACAGGCTGTAGAGAGTAAGCTTCCTCTTTATTTGTGTGTGTACTCAGTAATTAATCATAAATAATTATCATAGTAATACATCCTTTTTAAACAGTAATCATCGTTGGTTGTTCCTAAAAAGAAATCCTAAGGTTATTCTAATTTTAAAATAATTTCTGAAGATAAAAAAAATGTATTCGTAATCGACGAAAATATATCCTCATATGTTATACACAAACACAATTCCAACATAGCAACAGACTTGTGCCATAAAATTACAATTTAGGATCGTAAGACGCCATCTTGTAATAGCCGACGCAAGACTGTCAGCTTTTTTATCTGTCATCAGTGACCCTATAACACATTAATTTTTAATAATAATTAGTAAAAAAGTTATTACCGTAAAAGTAGAAAAAATTCTAAATATGTATTAATCATTCTTTGTTTCTAAAATTTATAATCATGCTAGCGGACAGAATTATTCAAATTAAATAACAATATGTTGATATATGGAAAAAATGTAGCCGAATTATAACCTAATTTGTTTTACATACAAAAACAACTTCAACATAGCAACAAACTTGTGCCATAAAATTACAATTGTGGAACATAAGCCGCCATCTTGTAATGGCCGACGCGCTGTCGACGGCGGGAAAACCAGGGAGAGACCTTGACAACCGGTTACACTGCGTGCGCGCACGATCGAGCGAGCTTTGCACGACACAACCTCTTGACAGATTTAGTTTGTTTTGAAAATGGATTTTTGTCTGACACATGCACTCAGCAAACATGCTATTGTTATTGAAATAGAGTTATTGAGTTCTTAACCAAACTAATTTATTTTTCAATTATTGGTTTCTGTTTAGTTAACCCGTAAGGATATCTGACGTGCTTACCTATAACTTAGTGCATACTTAGTATTAATGAATAATTTCTATACCTTTTGTTTGTAATAATAATAATTCTTAGTAAATTAAAATATTTAGGTGAATTGTTAGAAAAATGTATGTATGTAAAATAATATAATATGCATTATATCTTATAATTAAACTATTTATCATAATTACATTAATAGGACTTACAAAAAAACAATGAAATAAAATTTTATTACTCAATACTTCTTTATAGTTCTCTTTTAGATTTAAAAAGTTGTAACTCCTAGTGGTTTACAAAATACGGTCGTTTGTTTGTAAAATGCGTGACTTAGAACTAACAATATAATATATTTACATAACAATGTAATAGAATATACTCGTAAAAGGATGATAGCTAGCCGTTTTGTAAAATGAAGTTTCAGAATCATTGTTATTTTAGTACAAGATTTAGTTAATAGATGGCGTTAAAATAAGTATACTTTTGAAATTGAAATACAACTTTCTGTAGACATTCAAAGACAAAATAATCGAATAATCTTTTAGTATGTCACACGTCACATTATGTATATAAAAAACAAATAATGTCCGAAGTAAATGTAAAACTAAAAAGACATTTTCTTCGAGTGATTCTTCAAGTACAGTAAGTAGACAGCAAGATCCTCTTATCGCCTGTATTTATTAATGTTTTTATTGCCAGTGATCTATTCTTTACCCTTATAGCTTCGTGTTGAAAGATACAAAACGTAACCTGTGTAGGAATCGAAGGAGGGTTCTTCTTTGGCATAATGTATATTTTTAATATACTCCCATTATTCAGTGAAATTATATAGGAACTTTATAATTGTGCGAATAATGATATAGTAATTTGAAATGTAAGGTTTGTATTATTATTATATTCGGTACCAAATGTGGTAATTGTGGTATTTTGAATTAATATTATCATATAACATGAATTCAGATCATTTTATGTCATATGAAAAATAACAGTCATAGATAAAATGTTCCATATCTAGGCGACGTTGAGCCAATAATGGTTACAAGTACTAAACTTAGAATAACTTTATCATTATTAATTTACTGACCATAAATTAGAATAAAATACTTCGCACTCATAATCTCAACTAGCCTCCTGCACGCCATCTATTCAAAGGAGCAAAGATGAGACTACCAGTTACTTTTTTAAGATTAATGTTTCATCTAATATTGTTTTAAATACATATTAATAGCATTTTAACTATTCTTTATTTGGGAAATCATTAAGTGACGCCACAAAAACTTAAAGATTGAGCATTCTAAATACGTTGTTATTAAAAAACATAAGCATATGTTATAAGTATACCACGATGTTGAACAAACGCTTAAAATTGCATTTGAATTGTTCTTAAGAAAAAAATGTGGTAGTGTGTAGTACATAGTTTTACGTTACAAAGCTCTTTTGATCTATAATATTTATAGAAAAATGTATGACTTAAAACCGTACATTTTACAATGAAATGAATGTATTCAAACATTCCCTTTTATGGGCATAACGATAGCGCGCTCTATCTAATCACTTTTGCGAACTTTGGTCTTAAGATATCTCGTCACGCGATAAAAGCGAAACTTATCAAATAAATTACAATTTATGTGAAAGATGTTATGTATTCACGCGTGAGCCGTCGAAGGAATTGCATTATTCGAATGAAAACAATTTAATAAATTAATTTTATGCAACAAAAAAAAATTACATGATTCCAACTTCAGCTTAACGTATTTGTTTGCGTAAGAATTTGGTACGTTGTGTTATTATTCTGCTACATTTTTGTTCTATTCTTTTTTGTTTAAATAATGCCTAAAATGGTGTCTTTTTGGGATTGTGGAAAGTATGAAGATTATTATCCAGAGGATGCGTATAATTATCAGGTTTGTTTAACTTTCCATGTATCATAAATTTTAATATAAGCTTTTAATTCCTATATGTTCTTGAGATGACACGTTATTTTTGTTTTATTTAATACATTTTGTGGTCCAGGGACACTAAATGAGAAGAGAATAGTTCATGTTATATTGTTGGATGTAATTTCTACTATAATTCATTTCTATGAGATCATAGATATGGAATTCTTTCCTTTTTTATATAAACTTGTATCATTGTAATCTTGACTAATAATAAGAATGTAAAGTAATTAATATTTTTGTATTTTTGAAAACTTTAAAAACTACTTTTAAATAGTTTTTTCTGTTTTCAACTTCTTTAATTAATCGAATAGCGATTTATTTACAAATATCCATTTAACCACAGTTTTATGTAGTTTAATAGCTTAGTAAAAACATAAATTTGGTGATATGATATCGGGCTCAGTGTCGATTAAATATTTAAATACAATAGGTGAACTACAGTAGAATATCTATCTCATATCATCAAACGAAACATCATCGTGACATCATCGCCAAATATTAAAGAAGTACATTATAAATACATTTGTATCAAGGAAAACTATTCCAACAGCAACGCCATCTAGTTTTTTGTTTCTGTAATTATTAACATACGCTGTGCGAATCTTAAGCATCATCATTATTAGCCTGTTGAAGGCCCACAGCAGTACCATAAGCCTCTTCCCGAAGTAAGATATGGGCATAATCATCACGCTAGCTCCCAACGTATTGTCGATTACAAACTCCGAGAACTCTACAGTTCTATATTTTCCCACATATGAATTACTATAAGAAAATTATTCAAATTTAGATTTCCTCACAATGTTTTTCTTCTCTGTAAACTGATAATGCTACCAATTTAAATTAGTAAATTTACACGAATTCCGAAATAAATCGTTAGTACACGCCGGGGGTCGAACCTCCGACACCGGATTGATAATCAATCCAAATCACTAGAAAGCCACGGGTGCACCTGTAATCTTTTTCCCTCTCTATGTTGTAAAGTTGTGATCTCTCAGATGGACTCAGTCTATCTGATATTAACGGTTACTACAGCCTATGGTAACGTACAACTGAATTCGAAAAAGCATGTGCCAGTATTTGTTGCTCAGCCTTTTTTGGGCTAAAAATACAGCAGCGTCACCACTGCTGCTTTGCTTTTCTTGCAATAAAACTCTTTAGAAGTGCCAAGATTCTAAGATTCTATTATGAACAAGAGTCTAATCGACAAACGACATGGTTTCCGAGTGCAAAAACCATAAAACTCTCAGCATTTTAATTATATACACTTGTGTTGAAATTCATTCGGTTATTTTCCAATAAGAAGAAATCTTAAAGCTCTCGATCCGGCATCAAGACGTCACTATGGATAGTTATGACACATGTGATGACGGAATAAATACACAAATTATGTGTTGAATAAGGTTTTTCCTTAATACATCATTAATTACCACATTCGTTTGGTGGCTCCGCGGGTCTGTTGTAATGTTGGCGTTGTAAATAAAGTGTTGATTTTATTTTGATTCAAATTTAAAGTAATTCCCCGTCGTAATACATTCTTTATTTAACAGTTTTTTTATTAACTTAGATAGGAAATTGTATTGTCCATTTATAAGTTGAAAATATTTAACTATTTAAGACTTATTCAAGGTTATTCAGGTCATTTCTACTTACAAGGATAAATTGCTTCGAGTTAAACCAAATGCCAATTGTTCTCCTAAAACCACACATAAAATTATTTAAAATAAAAATTATACTGTTTATTTATAAGTTAATATTATTTAAATCTTATTTGAATTCCTTTGTATAGGTATAATATAGGTAGGTTATTTCCATGCAATGCATTACTATGAAAGAATCATGTAACAGATTAATTCGCCGTTATTAGGATATTATAGTTCAACATTGCTCAATATTGAATGAATGAATGATATGTAATGAAAGTCTTTACCGCCTTTCTTTTCTTATTACATTTTCTGGTTCATTTTCTTCCTCCTCTAGAAAAAAATTACAATTTACATGTCACAGCGAATATTTTGCTGATTCATATTTATAATCGCTATATATATATATATATATATATATTTATATCATAGGAGGCAAACGAATAGATGGGTCATCTGATGTTAGGTGATCACCACCGTCTGTAGACACTTGCAACACCAGGGGAGTCACAAGTGCGTTGCCAGCCTGTGTTTGGGAGGAAGGCGGGGGGGACAGGAAGGGAAGGAGGAAGGGGGAGGGGAGGGTACGTGGGTCTCCGGCTCTCTCACTGACCGAACGAAACGCAACAATGCAAGCACTGTTACTTCACGTCGGTTTTCTGTGAGAGGGTGGTGCTTCCCCGGACGAGCCGACCCATTCGTGCTGAAAACAATAATAGCTTCAGCTTGGTTCTACCACTACTAAATTCTATATTCATATTTCGAAACTTTTTTATAGCTAAATGCCATGAAACAAAGAAAGAAACACGTAATTGTTATATAACCAACATTCTAACCCTGATACTCACTTTTAAGTGTCGGTGTTTACGCAGTCACTTCATTGTGAAAAGAAATACATAGGCAGTGCGCGTGAATCATTTGTATAGACTTTATGCCAGACTTTATTTGTATAGACTTTGTAGACGTCGTGATCTTCTAAATACAACAAATTAAAAATTATGCCACGCATCGCATACAATAAATTGCCAATAAATTCTCGAATATTAATATTATTATATGAATATATTGATACAATTATTTAGGGATTTCTAGATTTCCGAAAATCGTGGTAACCTAGAGGTTTGACAGGTGGTATATCTATCCGACGTCCGCAGGTTCGAATCTCGGCATGTACCAACGATTTTTTCAAAATTCGCGTACTTTACACGTACTAATTGAAATTGGTCACACTATCGGGTGACGGTGAAGGAAAACATCGTGAGGAAACCGGAACCTGAGAAATGTTCTTGTAGTACTGCTGAATGTGGGAAAATATAGAATTGTGGATTTCTCATAGTTTGAAATCACCAACATGTCCTGGGCCAGCGTGGTGATTATGCCCACACCTTCCTTCGGAAAGTGGTCTATGGTCCTTCAGTGAGTCTCTTACAAGCTGATAATGATGATGAAGATTTCCACAAGAAACTGGGAACGGTAGTCTTTAACATAACTTTTTAAAATTAATATCACCTTTTTTTAACATGGGGAAATCCCTGACAGATACCCATTCCGTGGGGCAGCTAGGATGGGTTATGTTTGATTTGCACGGACTAAAACCCCATGGTGCCTTCATACACCTTATTGGCAGGTGAGCAGGAACTGCCAACTGGCATTGCGTTTGCTCCCCCGACCGGTATGGGCCCTCTAAGAGGCCCTGACTACGGTCTGAGGGGTCAAAGATGGTAGACCCCTCAAAGAAGGATTGGATGTTAGACCCTCCTTTGCCGAACTGTGGGAGTCGTATCAGCAAAATTAATATCAACTAAGGAAGTTAGAAATTGACTAATTCCTTAGCTGCTATTAAGATATTAGCAAATGTCAGAAGTACTTGCTGTAAATAATTGTGTTTGGTTTTTGTTATGCGACATGACGTGGGCCGATGGATGGCGCGGCCTTATGAATGGGTTTTAAAATGTGACATAAGCCTGTATGCGTTAGTCAATCGGCAATTCCACTTACATAATTCACTTTGATTTATAAATAGATTTATGCAAATAAATTCTGCGATTTTAACGTTTGTTGTGAGCTATTAATGTTTGCTTCGGTACATTATGTATCTTATGCTACTATGTATCTATATATTGTTACATTATTCAGATGACAAAATCAACCCTGAATTTTATATAAACGTACATAATACGGCATAATAATATACAGCGTGCTTGGAATACTTTAATCAACAATGTCTTACCATAAAGTAGTTAGCGGATATATAACATCCGGTTTTGATTAATAATAACTTTAAAAGAGGTTTTTGTTTATTATCACATTTTCAAACTCTTTCTTAATTCAGTAAAATTTGCGTACATGATTTTATTTTGTGCAAATATATATTTCTATTTTAATTACAATAATCATTTGTAGTACTGATGATACTAGAAAAATAGTTTAGGTCGTATATTTGTGTTTTAAATCTTTTTTTTTTTTTTTAATAATTTCAAAGGAGGCAAACGAACTGGTGGGTCACGTGATGCCAAGTGATCACCACTGTCCATAGACACTAGCGACATCAAGGACGTCGCAAGTGCGTTGTCAGCCTGTATATGAGAGAATGGGGAGGGGAAGGAAAGGGAAAGCAGGATAAAGGAAGGGACGTGGGCCTCTGACTCTCTCACTGACCGAACGAAACACAACAATGCAAGCACTGTTATTTCACGTCGGTTATCTGTGAGATGGGTGGTACTACCCCGGAGGAGCCGACCCATTCATGCTGAAACCAAAAATAGCTTCAGCGCGGCTCTACCACCTACAAATCTTTGAATAAAGTAATGAATAGTAAAAAAATAATTTTTTTTCGAAATGATTAGGCTATTGACCTATCAAGGTCTTAACAGCATAACACAATCGAAACGCTCTCGTTGATGTCTTTCACATAGACAGCATTTCAGAATAATATTGAAATTATATAAATCCACTAGCCTCACCCTACGACTTTGCCCGCGTGGAATAGTTACTTTGAGTTAACGTTAACATGCAGCCCAAGTTCTCAAAAGGAAAAAAAAGATTTTGAAACAATGTTTCTTTGTTGCTCTGCTCCTATTGGTCTTAACGTGATGATATATAGCCTATAACCTTCCTCGAGCTTTCAAACACTGAAATTCAAATCACACAATAGTTCCTAAGATTAACGCGTTCTACAAACAAACAAACCCTCCAACTTTATAATATTAGTATAGATTACTACTCTTCTCTCGTACTTAACTCGAGCCGTCAATCAAAGTTACAATAACTTTTGACACGGCAAACCGATTTTAATTAAATAATAACTATGTTATTTTTGAGAATATTCTTTATGATTCTTTTGGTGAGATTTTATTGTGAACCTAGTATTTTAGCAGTGATTCATGCTGATACAAATGGACCGACAGATTGATAGACATTTATAAAAATGATTGAAATGTATGATATTACTTATTTCTAGACACCAGCTATTTTTTTTACGAGAATCGAAAAAGTATATATACGTCAGATTTACATTTTTTTAATATATATTGATGGATAATATTAGTTCCAAAATTCTTAAGTAAGATCGGATGATCTAGTTTAGCGGATTGTTTTCTCACGTGCTTTGTGCTAGCGTCATTGTCGCGGGGTGAAGTTACTTGTGGGCCGATCTATGTAAACATGAGTAAATTATTAATTTGTTATGGTTATCAAAGTTTATATGAACTAAATTCTACTAATCTTTTTTTTTATTAAGGACAAGAAACAATCATACTCAGAAAAATATGTAAGCAATATTACAAAAAAAAAAACGTAGTTCTTAGAGAACAATCTGCTCCGCCGCCCACGGAGTAAGTATACAAAACAATTTTAGTATAATGAATAAAATAAAATATACGAATAATAGTTAACTAGTAAGGTTAAACATAAAATATAGAACGAAGATTTAAATCAAAAATAAAATCATCATAAATAAAAAAATAAGACAAAATCTTATTTAAAATACAATACTCTGTTCTGACCAGTATTATAAAATTCATAATTAATCTCAGATGTTTGTTTTAGCCCTAGCTTTCTAAATATTTCCGGCTTGTTTAGCGAACCATAAAAGTATTTAAAAAACTTGAAAAACGAGAGTTCGCAAATTTCCTCG
>JACEII010000017.1:3115612-3159396 GCA_014332785.1 Antheraea mylitta | reverse complement strand
GCTTCACCCTCTTCTACATACATGTAAACTTTACACTCTATATATGTCTATAATCTATATTTATTAGTTTTTGCACATAACTGTTTCCTGCACATTTTAACACATTACTAAACTGTACTTCTCTCGTTTTACTGTACGTTATTGATTTCTGTGTTTGATTACAATTTCATCTAATGGTAAATGACGTTGTGATTTAAGATGTTAAACACGCTACATCTAAGGGGACTAGCTTTCAAATCTAACTGCTGGAATACACCAATAGGTGGTAGAGTCACACTAAAGCTACTACTGGTTTCAGCATGAATAGGTAGGCTCGTCCTGGGTTGTACCACCCTCTCATAGAAAACAAACGAGAAGTAACAGTGTTTGCATTGCTGCGTTTCGTTCGGTCAGTGAAAGCGCCGAAGGCCAACCACTCCTCACCTTTCTCGCATCCTCTCCCCCTCTTCCCCAACACAGGCTGGCAACGCACTTGCGACTCCCCTGGTGTTGCAAGTGTCTATGGACGGTAGTGATCACTTAACATCAGGTGACCCACCTGTTCGTTTGGCTCCTATAATATAAAAAAGGTGCTTGACGGTAGATTTTCAACTTGAGTGTGATAACGTGCACAGCGGATATAGAAAAAGTCTTACCATTCTAAGTTTTCGTCCCGATGTTTTTCTTTCACCGAAATCTCTAACTCAATTGCAAAGATTGAATCCTATGCCAATCGACGCGGTGTCTAAACATGCTATTAACTAACTCATCATCGTTTCAAGACTATCCCCTAATGTATTTTCTCTCAACCATAAATTAACTTAGGAAGTATAATAGCGTAATTTACGGTAATCGAATACTATAAAATCATGCTATAAACACGGCCATAAACAAAATCGTTTTGTCAATAAAAATACCTAGACGACATTGAATTTATCACTTGACAAGTATTTTAATCTGCTCAAAACATTTTGGGATTCCCAACGTGAGGTCGTCTTGTTTTACTCCAAACAGAATACAACACAATAAAACTCTATACAAAATATACTACCCACACGAGGCGAGTAGTAATCTATTAACTAGCCTTCATGATGCAGTCTTCTGAATTTTTATAAAGGTGTACTGCTGTAGTGACGTCTTAACATCAAGTACAATGTATGTCTGTTCGCTACAACAAATAACAGAAAAATATGGACTTCAATACAAGCAGAGTTTTCTGCTTTTCCAGTATATTTCTATTTGTGCGATTTTCTCAAAAACTAAATGTCCAATTTTTATGATTCTTTTATTGGATTCAACTATACATTTGTGGGAAGGTTTTAGTGTATAAAATATTCGTGTCTTATTTTTACATACAGAGATATAACAATTTTTATATATTATATGTCACTCTAAAACGTGATTTATATGTTTATAATTTTTTGCTATGTTGTTTGATTTCTGTAATCTGTAACAAACATATAATATTGCATGAAGCTAATAAAAAATAACGTAAAAACATTAAACTAAGTTCTCGTTATTTGTAACAGCACTACTTGTTCAGAGAATATTAGAATGATCAATTAATGTTGAAACATTTCAAAGTCATAATATTTAATAGGCGATGATAAAATTAATGCGATTTTAAGACCATGTAAAATGAACAACAAAACAAAAGAGAGACGAGATATAAGAATAAGATTCGTTATTTTGGCACGTACGTTACACCGACAACATTGTAACTCAAAGTAATGGGCAATTTGAGTTTAATCTCTGTCAGACATCTAAAAACGAGTGTGGCGTTGTTATTACTGGATTATACGGATATATTTAATAGTAAAGAAGCTTAAAAAATGATTTATTGAAGACGGGGCTATAACAATATTTCGTTTTTTTTAATCATCACTAGATTTACATCTTAACATTTATGAAGCTAAGACTGCTTGAGAAATCTTTTAGAGAGTATATTCTAATGAAGTTTTGTTTGCACCTTGGCTTACTACAGTGTAGTATAGGCCTGTTACTCTATATACAGAGGTACTGTATACCCTTTCCTGTATGTCTGACAATGTTTATGCAAGATTTAATATTGACAGGTTGTCTAGTTGAGTCATGAAAGCGTAACAAAAGATACACTCACATTTACAGTAAGGATTACAATGTTTACATATATAAGAAAATATTTGTGTAGCTAAATACTTTATATATAAATTCCTTCTGTACATGTGTATGTCACTGTACTCTTCCTAAACGCTGGACCGATTTTGATGAAATTTTTAGAGCTTGTTGCAGTGGATCCGAAAATGATTTAGATTTACAATAGGACACGGTAGGTGGCGCTGTGGTTGAATTTTAGTTTTTTTTTATCAAGGCAGGACAACGTCCGCCGGACCCGCTTGTCTAATATAAACATTAGTGTGAAAATGTGTGTTTACCTTAAACAGATTTTTTTTAATTTCACTTCTAACGAGTTTAAATTAGTTGATGTTTTTGTCGTCAAGGATTTTCATTGTATTGCAAAATGCGCATAGGAACTTTTCGTGACTAATTTTCCAATGTGAATTCTGAATGGGATACTTGCGATAACTATATTTAGGAAAATCGTTTTGTTGCACAATATTTGTACAAGTTACGCAATGCAACACCACTAATACAATGTGTCTAGGGTCATTAAAATGTTGACATTTGAATATCATGGTCATTAAGTGATATATTTATTTTTCTTTCTTCATAAACAAAAGGTTTTGCTCATTAAATTACATATCCGTTGATCGTCTATATACAGAACGTTCGAATATACGTGAAAACCCCAAGGTCTGGTTGAAAATGTAACAGCAGGCTGCGATTTGTGCGGTCACGGTGCGCATGCGCCGCGCTGTTCGGCCTACTATCGGTTTACAATAAACTGACGTCATATTACACCGGCCACTTTTTTGTTGCTTACTTCCTACAAGATTTATCAATTGACCAGTATCGGGTACTAGAGCTATATTGATTTAATTTAATAGGTCATTTTGTTTTACGTAGTTTTCATATAACGGCTTTTATAGGATATCCTGTCAGTTTTATTTGAACCAACACATTATCATTCTTGATAACAGACCCTAAGTCTTCGATATCTTCCCTATTCGTCAGGTCTGGAAATCTAGAAATTGTGTTTTATCATACCGATTCTTTCAATTGTTTATAGGTTGCAGCATTTAAACATTATCTGACCATCTGCTGCTAAATAACAGTTCGTCAAAATATTGTTACCTTGAGAATGGGTTTTCAAGTGTAGCTATCCTTAGGTTAGCTTAGATAGGTCGTGAATTGCATGTATCAGGCAACAGCCCAAGCCGAGGTGTGCCGTGCACCCTTGAGCTAGTTGCCCAAATTAAATCAGCTGAGTGCCGCAAACGCTCGCCTTAGTAGTCCGGTGAAGCTGTTGAGACCTTGCTAGATCAATAGCGTAGTTAGTTTGAAAAAAAAAAGTGTAGCTATCGGAAACATTTGCAAGCGCTTTGCATCAAATTTTAACTCAAGGATAGTAAGTAGTTTGCCGTATGGGTTTTAGCAATAGCCGTAATACCTTCATATGGTTTTATTATGCTGTTTTATTTGATCCAAAGCTCCCATTTACTTTGATTCACGCTATCAATAAGTCTCAAAATTACCGGAATAACTTAATGTTATTAAGTTTTAAACTGGTACCAGGTAGATATTAAGTAGGTCGTTAAAAAATCCGACGGCTAAAAGTTTGTGGGGTGCGGACTATAAAGTACTTAGACTGTACTCAAAATACACGGTTATTATGAGACATTGCAAACGGTTTTAATTCACTGTACTAAAGTCACAAATATGAGTCTATTGTGTGTTCAGTTAAACAAAAAACTTACGTTTACATCTCGTTAATTAGATCTCTGTATTCTGTTCAGTCAAATAACAAAAGAGTTCAAAGACCCGGACGAACGTAGGAAGTAACGGAGGATATCCTTTAGGTAATACCCACGGATCAATCTCAAATACGGTTTGTTTTATCTCAGTGTGTTTCGGAATTGAGAAGCTGTTCACTTGTTTATTGAAGTGAAACTTACGTGACGGTTTTGAAATTGATGCGCAATCTTCTTGTTTGGTAAAAAGTAGTGGGTTAAATATTGTGTCGGGTAGAATGTTGAAAATCCCGGTTTTTGTTCGAACACCTAACTTAAGCAATATCGGGTGCGGTCAGTGTCTGGATGAATGACCGCTTGGATACACCGCGTGACGTTTGATTTTGTTGTATATTTTCCATTAAAAAGTCTCTTTGTAATATAAAAGTTTCATTTCTATCGTGTGTCTTTCCGAGATACTTTCTTTTTTATACATACACAATGGAAAAATAATCAACAACAACAGAATCAGCAACATATAAGTACACTGAAATTATACTATACTGATTCAATAAGGTAGGAATGCAATGTTGACATAGTCTGGTAGGATCATGCTCTATATATGTAACACATGCAGAATTAGTATATTTAGGCGTCTCGCGTTCCAGCATTACGCTGTGTATACACAAAGACGTCCGGGTCGACCGGGACCGGGACGACCGGGTAAGGTTCTAGTATGGTGTCTGTATTCAATTGTTCGTGTACATGTGATAGTACGCATAAGTGCCTTGTCAACGCATACGCGTATGGTTAGCTTAGCTTGCATGAACAGTATATGTACATCTATACATGATACTGTATGCAAGGTAAGGGCAAGCTACTTTCCACCCTTATACTAATGGTATACTACTAAGAGGTGATAGATCTGTTGCAGGGTCTCAAATTATCTAACAATTTGTTTGAAGATTTGTTGTGTACCTAATCATCGAGTTATAGATACGTACTACATGATTGAAGTAGGAAGTGTAGTCCGGTGAGGCTGTTAAGACCTTGCTAGGTCAATAGCGTAGTTAGACCGAAAAAAAAAGTAGGAAATATTATTAATAATAAGTAGTTATTGTTTAGACAATACTTACAAAATGCGAGTATCATATGTTAAGTCGGTGTATTCTAACCACTGAATTTAAAACAAGTACTCACTTTGTGCTTAATTAGTAAGCAATGTATATGTGCATATGTAAGAGTAAGTTGATTTACGGTTATTATTATGGTACAAGCATTAAATAATTACAAAGAAATATAATTATTAAGATAATATTATAAACCTAAAAAAGCTTTCTCTTTCTCTGAATGAGTAATTTTCTGAAACTAAGAGACACAATGTAAAAATGATTTATTTAAAGAATAATTGCTTTTTATAGTATATTAATTTAACAAGGCTATAGGATATCTAACATTATGTTACGAATTTTAGAGTCTGAGTAGATTCCATGCAAAACGACACAGAGTATCGGAACAGTCGGGAGTATGGAAAATTATTTGCGTGTGACTTCACGAGGCCTAGCTAGTTGTAAATAATAGGATACACAATCTTATATCTCAATTTAACGACATTTAAAATAAAATAAACATAATTTAAAACATTTCCGCATACTTATATCGCCACTGTAAAATATATCGCTCGATTTATTTATATATGCACACGCACGTACGTTGCGTCAAATCCTTTTGCGGATTTAATAAAAATAAAGTAGGTTCAGAACGGATGTCTTAAGTAAACAAAAACAATATTTGACTACATGCCGATTAATTTATTATTTCAATGGTTGTTACAAAATCATTTTTGCATAATTGTTTCATTCGCTCATATAATTTTAGAGTACTCAGAATATACTGTGGAAACTCTTACTCCAGTCTTTGAATAAAATGAATGTATTGCTTTAATTTTTTTTTGTTATATGCTATGGACAATGATATAATATTGATTAATTTTTTAAAATTCTTGAATATCTATAATCGAATGGATTGCTACCACCAAAGACATGGTTGTAAACGTATGCCAGTGACTAGCTTTTGACATATCGGGACTATCAAACGAGTTTTCACCTACTCAGTAGTGGTAGAGTCAAGCTGAAGCTATTATTGTTTTCAGCACTAATGGGTCGACTCGTCCGGGGAAGCACCATCCTCTCACAGAAAACTGACGTGAAGTAACAATGCTTGCATTGTTGCGTTTCGTTCGGTCAGGGAGAGAGCCGGAGACCCACCTACCTTTCCCTTCCTCCTTCCCTTCCTGCCCCCCCACCCTCCTCCCAAACACAAGCTGGCAACGCACTTGCGACTCCCCTGGTGTTGCAAGTGTCTATGACGGTGGTGATCACTTAACATCAGGTTAAAAAACATAAAAAAAAAAAACAAAAAGAAACCTCTGCGGCAGTATGATAATAAGGAGTAATTAGTATATAGTAGATATATATCGCTATATTTATATATAGAAGCTGTAGGCGGCATCTTGGAATATCATGTAGTTGATTTTATATTTTATTAATGATCTTGTGTTATTTGACTCTACATTTAGTAATATCTGTGGTGTTTAAGTTAGTTTTGTTATTGTGCAAGTTAGTTGTATATTTCTTATTGATTATTAATATTTTATACTGTACTTAGCATTACTTTATAAAGCTTGTTAGCCTCTGTCCACAACTTCGTCCGCATGGAATAGTTACGCTGGACTAACGCTAACACGCAGGAAGCTCTAAAAGGGGAAAAGAACAATTTTGAAACATTCTTCATTATTGCTTCCCTCCTGTTCAGTTTAGCATGATGATATATAGCCGTCCTCGATAAATGGGCTATATAACACAGTAATATTTTTGTCAAATCAGAATAGTAGTTCCTGAGATTACCCTCTACAACTTCACAATCTCACAAACTTTACCTCTTTATAATATTAGTAATTTATAAATAATTATAAATAAATATAACACTTTCTTCAGCTTTCCAGTAATATGTTTACGCGAATTATAATTACTAACTTTTTTATTAACATGTCATCTCATTCCTTTGGAAATATAGTACACTTTTACACAATAAACGTAAATTGAATTGCACAATTATACTTGTTTCTCGGAAACTATGGTAATATTTACAACGATGAAACTCAGACGTATAATAGAGTTAAATAAAAAATGACTCGTTCATACTTGATTACATCTTAACAGACCGGTTCAACTTGATTTATGAAGATTTTCGCCTAAGAAAATGCAGTTTGCCGCTTAGTCAAGCGTAGTGATTGCGAAGATGGGCTTGGCTTTGCTTAGAGTGAGTTGTCGATTATTGTTTTCTATTTTTATTGTTGTTTTAAGGTCGTATGCTAATTAGTGTTCATTTTGAATGTGTTTGAATTTTAAAATAATTATGACTATTGGATTATACCGTTTATATTTCAACAATTCAATTTATATACATGCATATATTTTTTTCAAAAAGAACGAATGTTTTAGTGTCTTACACTAAGCAAAGCTGCATTCTGATTGGTTCCTTTCGTACAACTATTATTGAAAATTTCGAAAATTAATTCTTTACTCTTTAAACAAATTACGCATTTAATACTTTATAAATATATGTATGTTTAATAGCGAAGATGGTTATTTATTTATATACAGTTATTAAGGAATAAGTTTCAGGAACTCGGTATTTTAATTTTGCCCTCCCAATATATTCTTCATAATTTGATTTATGTCCACAAAAACTTAGATAATCTGGACTTAGTGCCGCACTCTATGTTTCAGAGTAACTAAGACCAGTAATAGTTATTTAGGTAAGTGTTAGATTTTATAATAAAGTCCCAAATCACATTAGCTTTTTGCCAGTGTTTTCTGAACTAGTGGTAGTTTTGACGTTTTGAGTGCCTTCTTAGGGCCTAATTGAATAAAGAGTATTTTGATTTTCAATTTGATATGCAATATTATGGATATCGGTCTATCCGTATGTTTAAATTATAAATTATTGTAGTATTCAATTTTTAGGTCTTATGATAATACCAGCTCTTTCGACAACCTTGGTTAGAAGATAGTATTCAAAAGTAAATAACTGAAATTATGGGTATTTGACACCATTTTTATTACTATACTAGTTTGTGCCTGGGACTCCCTTCTCATTAACATATTCTTATTCCTCGGCGACTAGTCTTTTATCTATATTAATTGTGGATTATTTTATTTGTTTTCAATGATTTCTTCTATTATTCAAACATGTACACAGAGATACTACAGAATTAATAATAGAGCTGTGTTGAAACATATCTAAATCTTCGAACTTCAAACTATCATTCACTAGTGGGCCCAGCGGGCGTTATCTTGCCCTGATGGTAAAATAACCTTGACCTTAAACCTTCCCTATGAATTACTTAATCTACTGGTGAAAACCACTTGCAAATCCGCTCAGTAGTTTTTTGAGCTTATCGCAAATAGACAGGCAGGCAAACATAGAACAGGACTTTGCTTTATAATATATAGTGATTACCTATCATTTTACAGTTAAGTATATTCATCAACTGAACCCTCCTGTATATTTTATCACTTACTTCACTGTTGAGTTTTTCGTAAATAAATGTCAAACAACACAACGTGAGATACTAATATAACGCAAATTATTTGTTATAGTACATGTAGTGTACTGTGTGAGAAGTGGCTGAAGTGTCATTTTATAAAATTTTTTTTACTGATTACTAACCTGCTATTCACCAGTTAGTTTATTCTGTTTCTATAATACTAAAAGTTTATTGTTATACAAATTGTTTTTAAAGCCTTTTATGAGAGTATTCAAATAAAAGAAAGTGTGCGTGTACTAATGTACATGCGTTAGAAGTTATACTTCTTTGACGTAACAAGATAAAAATCTTTTATTCAAAATTTTAATCTTTCGCCTTATTCTACGTTTGTAGTAAAAACGACACTAACAATAGAAAAAAGGTATTTAACACATTAAAAATGTTAATACAAAGACATAAAAACAACAAATACAAAGAAAATATTGACTATAGCTAACTTCACGGTGTCAGTTTTTAGTGACGGTGTGCGCGCGCATAGTAATAACTTCAGGGTGTCGATTTTTCGTGACGGTATGCGCACGCATTGTAAAATTTATTCTCATAATTTTTCCCTAAAGCGCCAAAAGAAGTATAACTTCAAAAAGTTACACTTTAATCACTATTTCATCACTCAATTTTGCTTCATTTATATCAAGGTTCAACCATAATCTCATTTGATAATAAAACGTCGCTGTACTCCAAGATGGTAACATACTAAACCCTAAAGTAGGACTGAATTTCTTAAGTGCTGAATACACCTATGGCCGATCAGAGATCAATTCGCAACTGGAAAATAGTAAATCATGGGAGCATTACAATTTTTTACCTGCTTTCGTTTTTTTTTTACAATATTTTCCCTCATGCAAGAGTTGTTCAAATATGCTCCAATAGACACATCCGTGTTTATAAACAAAAATTGAATGTTATTTAATACATATAAGCTGGAGAAATAGCTAAAAGAAGCGTGAATAATACGAAAATGATGTCCAAGACTCCTACAGTATTATATTAATACCAATATGTAATTATAGAATTAGATTATAGACAAATATGAGAAGCAACGGCTTAAATTCATGTGAAAATATTTAGTTTATGAAGATTATAATTGTTATATCTGCTAGATAAAATAACTAGTTACCGACATTAAATATCTATGACGTTAAGACCCATTAAAATGTGTTTTGGACATCTGGATATTATAGTTCGTTGTTGGACGTAGCAGATTGACGTGCGCGATCGATGACCTAAGACGCTCCGTACGCACGAAACTCTTATACAAATATTTATCGTGCATCTATCATGAAACGAAAAAATCATTAACACCTACTACCTCTGTGAAATACTTAAGTGGGTGGAATATTTTTTTTTTTATATTCATAAAAAAATATTACACGACTCAACTAAAAACAAAGAGAAACCGAGATACAAATCTAAATATATAAAAATCCAGTGTCTTGATCTTTTTCCACAATGAACTCCGAAATTATTCGACCGTTTTTCATGAAAGTAGGCATTTATGTATAACTTGGTCCAACTTGAGAGATAAAAATAATTTCTAGTAACTTCCCTAATGTTTTAAAATTATAAAATCAATGATTGTCAATATTGATTATTGTTAATAATTGTTGGTTTTAAAGTCTCACACAGATGGCGCTTAAAATTAGTATATTGACATAAGCATATAGCAACGACTGTTATAACATCTCATAGATGGCGGCACGTATTAATTTTGAATTTCTTTTACAACTCCAGTTTATTTTATGGTGCACGTATTTAATTCAATAAGTAATAACTAAGCTACAGCTATGCGTGGCCGGATTAGATAGTTTTTTTATATAAATTAAATTAATACAGATTTTCTATTGTCAACAGATGCCACAAACCGTTCCGAGGTCTGGGTGCAGCCCGCCATCAGCATCCCAAGGAGAGAGAACCGTTCCCGCTTCCCCAGCAGATCTTCAACATCTGCTTCGTCTCCTAGGCGCATCGTCACCACCAGAACCGATGCTGCACTCCCCACCCAATCCACATCATAAACCTCCTCCGCCATACCCAGAGGATAACAATTTCTTGGAGCGTTTATACGATTTCGAAGGATATCCAACACCGTCACCATCATCAGACGAAGGCTCGATACCAACAGTAGCTTTACAACCAGCCTCGCCTTACAATTCTTTACAATATACAACTCCAGTGTTCATCAAAGAGGAACCAAATAGATTGTCCGTACCAGAATTTGCATCGCCATACCCTTTGTCGCCTTCTGGATCTTGCGTTTCGTATGGCAGTCAAAATCAATATTCCTCGCCAGTACCCCAACATGACGAGTATATAGACATAGAAGAGCTATTAAAAGAAAATCAGATATTACAAGATAGCGTGCAGCACAGTTATGTCACGCCAAAGTTAGAAATCGAAGAACCTAGGGATCACATTTTATTGAGATCAGCACTCGAAGATACATCATTCCAGAAGCGCCTGAATTTAAGGCCTCTACCTTTGGAGTTGGGAAGTGTGAAAATGGAGGAGAGTAGTGGAGGTGATGAGCTGGTTGCGCCTGACATAGACCGTGTGCTGTCGATGGCCATAGAACAATCTAAAAGAGATGCGGACAACACGTGCACTGTTCTTGGAATTTCACCAGGTACGCTTATTTCAATTGGATATTTTACAATAAGATTTGTAAGTTAAATTGTAGGATTAAAGTTTAAGCTCCAATAAGAAGCAATCGTGCTTGTAATTAATTTAATTCAATAGTGGGCTAGCAACGGTCGCAGATATGATTGGGAAAATTAATATGTAAAAATCATCTAACAATTTCTATAAGGCCCGAACAGAACAGATATAGCCACATTTTCTTTAATTTTATTTTATGTTCATCAATATACAAGAAGGAATATAAAGATTAACATAATAATATTCTTCATTAAGATATTCGGTATATTACTAAATTAATTAATAAAAATTTACTGTATTACCAAACTCTTGTTATAGCCTTAGTCACTTAAGTATGTTGTTTGCTTAATCAATAAAAATAGTAGTCTTGGTATTTATCATTTCATTCAATATAGATAATCTATGGTAAAGGCTCCTAATTAAAAAAGAGCATTTCAATTATCCTTAAATGGCGAGAAACGATTCGAATAAACATCATCAAGTTAACATAAACGTAAAAACCTTTGCGTGCGCAAGTAACTTTGATGATCATAGCAAGTGAATTAGTTATCAATCATTGCGCGATGTTTGTGCATAATTTACCATGATCACGACATTATATGATTATATAAGCATAGATTATTTAATCCAGCTCAACCACTCGTGCCCTTGCAATTTACTTGAGAATTAATATAAAGATAATCGGAAATACCTTCTAATAAATACTTAACTGAAATGTTGTCAATATTAGGACTACAGCCTAAATAATTAGAAGAATATTTTAAACTTATAATAGGAAGAACTGGTTTAAGTTTTGTGTAAAGTATTAGCTTCGATAATGTTTTATCATGTAAAAAGGAATACTAAACTTTATTATTGTTAGGGAATAAATTATTAGCCTTCCTTGGATAGGGTAATTCTTATTAAACCTAAAGAAAAGTTGGTGAAATACTCATGAATTAGTTGACATTGCCTATATCCAATTACAAAATGTAACGAAGATGAGAGTAACTGTTACTATCTTAGCAATATTAGAATCAACATGTGAACAAGTAGCTATAAAACATGTTCAAATTATTAAAATCCGTAACATGCGTAATCAATTTTTTAAGTAGCTGTTTTATCATTAGCAATACTGTATGTAATAACAATGACGTCACCAAACAAAAAGCTGATTTCCACGTAGATCTCAGCCACAGCTTAAGCATCACTATAATAAATTACTTCCAAGAATGTACAGTTGGTTACGTAAGTCATCTGTTTATATGTTTGACCAGCGCTCATCTTCACAACCATCTATGACGTTCCCTCTGAATATTTTGATTGGATATTTAAAATTAGCCAGCACTTTAATTGATGTTTGTATAAGATTTACGAGAGATGAATTTATAATTGTAAGTAAATTTTATACGTCATCGATGTGTTATAAAATTAGTGATCAAATACTTCAAAGCAATTTCAACATTACATCATTCTAATGAGATATTTTACTGTTCTGTATACAGTGATAAATGAGTTTTTGTACTCGTACAAAACCAACATTCCAAATATTTTTGCATTTTGATCATCTTCAACATTATTGTCCAGTTTTCATATTCCCAAATTAATTTAAATCCAAACAAATATATAGTTTGATAGATGTGTCCGAATTTATATGAAATGGGTACTTTAACTTTACATTAATTTAGATACTACTGTATTTTTACCACTGTCTGTTAAAATGTGTTTCTTTCCAGATCCAATGCTGTGGAGTACTGCTGATGTAAAAGCCTGGGTTATGTTCACGCTACAACATTACAATTTGCCAATGGTTCCAGCTGAGTATTTCAACATGGATGGAGCGGCGCTCGTTGCTCTAACTGAAGAAGAATTCAATCAGAGGGCACCTCAGGTAAATTGTAATTAATTATTAAGATTAAATTAGATTCTTAATACAATATGTTTAGAATTAAGCCTCCACAGATACTTGGCGACATAGTTCCAAATCGAGAGGTTAACTATTCAAGGCTAGAAAATAGTATTACTCAGATGCTTTATATCGAAGATCATTGTTTTTAGTTATATTATGGTTTAGCTATAAGAAGTTACATAAAAATCCTTCATTCAAAACAATTGATTCTTGTATTCGCTTTCGTGACAGTAATAAATATACCGCTTCACCTAACTAAAGTTATAGAAACAGTTAAAATATTATACATATAATTAAGTTTAATAACAGATAATAATGTAATCAGTGATGGCCGTTTACAATTGAGGCATGTACAAGCACTTGACCGTGAAATGATAATAACAAGTAATCACATAATGATGAACAAAGTGCAACTGATTTTATTGCGTTATCTACACTTGTAAGGAAAGAAAAGCAAGTTTGTCAGTTTACAGATACATTCAAAGTAATCTTTAACGCTCTTTAACCCTTAATAACTCATGCGTGATAAATAGTTCACAATTCCAATATTTCAATCAAAGATTGCATTAACTATTTCAAACATGAATAGTATCAATAGTCAAGATAGTTTACGATTGAAACTAAAGTAAATTCCAATGGTTGAAAAGAGAATTTAAGTATTATTTAACATATTTTGAATAACGAAGCGTAAGTAATCTTCGTTCTGGTGCGATAAACACATTCTGATCAACAGTGAATGAAGGCTATATAGGCCAAAGATCAAAGATGTGTTTGATTGGAATTGTTAAGAATTAGTGTATGTTGCGTTACAAGACCAATTTACGATTATACTTGTCTACAAATTGTCACTCTGGTGTTGAAGCTACTGCTATATGCAGATGCTTATTTGCAGAAATACTTTCATAGTTGTCTGCGGCTACGTTACTAGTTTTGGTACAATTATTCCCATTAAATATTAAGTCATATCCAAAATTTATCAACATTTACCACATTGTTGCGTTTATCAACTTTGCTCCTTACATTTTTGATGACCGCATCACCCAGAGGTTATCTTACTCGTAAAACGGTGATTCGTCTTTAATAGATTCAATTGGTTTTTGTACAACTTTTGTCTTTTTAAATCTTTGTTTAGCTTTACATTTAATAAGTGAATTTACTATCCATTGTTTTATAACTTTCAATGAATTTATATTTAAAATTAATAAATTCGGGTCTCGTTAATTGTAAGATGAAGTGTACATCGTTTTCAATATTGCTAAATTAGTTGTAAGACAAATATTACTGATACTATAAATATAGAATCGTCTCCCAATTTACTGTTTTATTTGTATAAATGTTTTCAATACAATAGTTTAGTTCTATTTTGATACCGTTGAATATAATATTTATATCTGTGTTTTTTTCACCTTCTTTGTATTCTTTAACACTATTTTACATTTTATAGTGAGGTTTATACTTAAATAATAATGTTAAAATTGATTTATCAAAGTATATAAATACATAGCAGTTTATATTTAGTATATTTTTGTGAAAAAAAAAATCATTTCTAACAATATTGTTTCTATGTCTTAAAATATTATTATAAATTATCACATCTATTTACGTGCATATTGAAACTATGTATAGGAGATTAACTCGTTTTTTTCTAAAGCTAACTTAACGATTTGCTTAAGTTTTCCTACATTAAAATTATATCTTTTGAGTAATAGTCCTAAAACTGACCATGAGAAAAAAATCACATCACATAATATTTGCCATCTAAAGTCTAATTTAATGTTTTTAGATCATCAACGAACGCTGTTTTTATAATTACTTCCCTAGTTTTTATATATGAATCTATATCAGTGGCTTACATCATTTTTTTTTGTGATCTTTGCACATGTCTACAACGTTGATGAGTCAGTGTGTACGGTTTAATGTGTATGTATCAGATTTACAATAAATATGTTATTTGTAATACTTTTCATAATTTTAGATAATGAAAATTCTTAATTTAAACTAAATCTTGCCAAGTCCTTAAAAATCTATATATACAAATAAAATAACCGTGTTTTTTGTTTATCTCAGCTAATTACGAAACAGCTGAATGAGAAAAAAATTACTGAGCATTAGAGACTTTCTCAGAGTCTTATTTAGGCATTACGCTTTTTCAAACGAGTTAAGCGGTAAAGGAAAAAAGGTAATTTAAAATATTGTTGATACTCCATTATAATCAATCTAGATAACAGACCAAATCTAGAAAAAACCATATCCATGAGAAAGAAATCGTGGGAACTTATAATAAGAATGTAAATCTAACGCGTCCGTACTTTTAAGATTTTGTGAAAAAAATGTTACAGGTGTCTGTCTTAGAATAAATAATAAAATACATTTAAATTATTTTTAAAAATTTGTCTGTCTGTTCGTTTGAATACGTATCACTGCAAAAGTACTGCATTCACGAACTTCACCAAGGAAATCATATCTTCGAGTAACATTTAGTCTTGTTTTCATTAAATTCGGTTCACTCTATCAAAAGTCATTGTAATTTTAATGACGACGCGACTTAAGTACGCGAGGAAAGTAGTAAGTAAATGGACTTAATACATTTAGATGATGCATAGCTTTGTGAAGCTGTAAAGACCTTTCCAGGTCAACAGCTTTCTCATTTCGAATAAAAAAAAAAACATTTACATGATATTATTAGTCAATGTTTTTTTACATTCGGTTCCACGCAGACAGAGTCGCAGGCACAACTAATTATAATATAAAATTAAATGCTTATCTGATCATTTGGTATATCCATTATATTATATATGTCGTTTGTAATTACGTTAAATATATCAAAAACAATTTATACCTAAAATGATATTTCCATCTTTGATTTATAATAATCAAGCGTGACCTAATAATAAATAGTCGTTATCATATCTTTGGGTGAATAAAATTTAACATAATAACATTGTGAGCATTTTAAATCATAATTTATCGTTCATATTAGATTTATGTTAGAAATTAAGTTATCAATGTGATATGATATCACATAAATATAAAAATTGACGGACGTTTTTCTTATGAGAGCTTGTTTAAGTTTTTGATGGAGGCGATTAAATGATGATTGCTTACTTGATAGCGTGTCAGATACCGAGTTAATGGTATAATATACTCTATGGAATACTACGTCATGTTGTAGGGACACATCCCATGTCTCAAACTTAGTTTAAGTCAACCAGTGTGCGCCGCGATCTGCCGTAGTGTAGACTAGCAAATAAACGTTGATGAAAAGGTCTCGGTGTTTTTATTAAGATACATCTATACATCATACTCACACTATTAAGATGGTCAGTACTGTCTCTCTACTGGTATTCTCTATCAACCATCCGCAAGTTGAAAATCTGTCGTCAAGCACCGCTTGGTGTGTTCCTGCATCTGCTCTTGAGAGCCAGTTCCCTCTTTGTTTAGCATATTTACCATCTTAGACCACATCGCCATTTAATATCTGAAGAGATTGTGGCCACAACGCTAAAACTCATGAAGTATAAAATACAAATGGTGAAATAAATTCAAGACAACTATGAGATGCAGATTCAAAGTTAATCTCTATCTTAGTTTAGTATTTAGATTACAGTCTTCTTCATCTGTATTTTCGTTTGTATTGTCATTCTTTTCTGTCAGTTTTGTTCAACGAGAGGTGAATTATAAAATGAAGAGAGAAAGGGGATAGTTTTGTTGTTTGGGACTCAACGTTACAGAATTAAAACATCGGTATTATTACAAAAAAATTAAATACGTATTGAATAGTTGCTTTAAAAAGGTTATATTTTAAATGCACCGCATTCGCTGAATGTTAAAGACCTACAGTAAAAAAAGGATTACACAGTTTATAAATTAAGTATAATGTTATAACTGAGATCACATAAAGATGTCTGCATCCAAATCTTAATACCTTAAAAAGTTCAACTTTTTACTACTATGTTTATATATCAGAATATCTAAGTAATCCATCTTATTTCTCTAATTCAACCGAAGTAGACTGAAATTTTTGGGGTATCAGAGCGGTTCTCGCTTAATGTTTATGCTATTCCCATAATAAGTTCTACTTTAATTTCGTTGTTATACCAATGCTAAAATCATAATATAAATTTATAAAAATATAACTTCCAATAAGTTTATAATAAAATAGTATATAGATACAGGCTGTTGCTTAGGACTTCGTTTGTATCTGTCTATGTATTTGTCTAAATGATGATGCAATAGACCTTTGTTAACATACAAGGTTTTTAAATGTCAATGAAAATATATATATATATATATATATATAAATATTCATAAGCATTAATTTAATTAATAAAACCATCAATGTTAAATTAAGGACAATGAAAGTTTTCTCGAATCACGTAGGAAATCCGTAATAAGTAGACGCAATCATTATGCAAGGTGTGGCATGTTATGAACCAATTGGAGTTTGCAATAACAATTATATAATGAACTTTGTTAAATTAGTATCCATTGACACCGATATGCCGTACTGCTGAAGTATGATAGCTTTAGTACTAAAGTAAAAGAATAACGTGTAATAACATTTGTGAAGCCTAAAATATTAAGTTAATGTTAGTTAGTGTTATGTTGCAGACGAATAAATTAATCTGTAATTTAATCAACTGTCTATACTGTCTTTGATACATTCAAATAAATAAATAAACCAAATAAATATGACAACATAATTTGAAACATTACCTTTTAATTTCCAACAAAGCATGCTGTGCTACAGAAGTGAGGTAACTCAAATATTAAGGCATAAGAATAACGCGTAATTAAATTTGTCAGGCCTTACAGACTAATTTGACTTTAGTTAGTATTATGTTGCAGACAAATAAATCAATCTGTAATTTAATCGACTGTCCATACTTTTTGACATACTAAAAGAAATAAACTAAATAAATATGATAAAATGGCACTACCATTTAATTTTCAATACAACGTAACTTAACACACAGATAGATGATTAAATTTCTCTCACAACTTCGCGTTCATTTAGTTTCGATAGGAACAATACTTTTTGGTATGTGAAAACGTATATACAAAATTTAATATTGTCGGAGTAATTAAAGCGTTAAATGGTAACAAGTAAAGACATTCGCATTTACAGAATTAGTAAACATTAACACCTAAACACAGAACTGACATTTGTCACACATAATCAAAATCATAACGCAAAAGTCAGCAATGTGTGAAGACTGAACTCAAAGCCCTTCATCTTGATGGTTATCATTGGGTCATGAAACTAGTTAAACTAAAATGTTTATTAATTAAGTTAAATTTTAACTCTCGAAAACATATCGAACAAAATAATGTTTGTGAGCAAAGTGCATATTTCGATCATTTCGATATTTTATTTATATGCTTTTTTCATATTTCATCAGTAACATGAACATACAGTATATTTCGTACAAAATAGTTTAGTATAAACAATGATGACCATTGCGCAAAAGCGATATTCATACTTCAACAATTTACAGCGTATTCAATTTTTGTATTATATTATTTTATTTATTTCTTACATTTATATATATATATATAATCACATAACTTGTATTTACTATCTGAAGCACGTATTTTAATAGTGATGTTGTACTATTAGGATTGTACTATTTATCTAAGAACTTGACACTATTAAATTGTACCAAAACTCTTTTTTAATATTTGCTATAGTGATGCAAATCGATGGCTTTCATTTAACTATAATTTTTTACACATTTTTTCGAGTATATATACTTCTTAAATTATGTTCTTGTTACTAAATCACGTAGATCTTTAAACCGTTATTTGAAGCTAATATATATTGTACACAATTGTTTCGGTATGCGTTACATAAAAGCGGGCATTTTACACATTACCCTAATAATGTTATTATAAGTAACTTAAGTGAATTCAGAGTAGTCGGCTATAGCACGCGCTGCTGCCTCCCAGCTTTCTCCAAGGCCGATGAAAGTCTTGTAATCATTCAACATGCATAAAAATTGGATTATCTTATTGTCTAAACTGCTATTATTAAAACTTTTTAAACAAGAAACAACTCGTTACTTTTATGCTATAAAAAATTAAAATTAACTTTAAAAAATGCCAAAGATGTTAACCTGTTAAATAATAAATTCAATAATATACACTTTCCACGCTGTGAAAGTGCAAAGTCCAATATTTGCATATAAAACTCTGTAATTATATCTAGCCAAGACCTGCAATAAACTGTAGATTTATCTGGATTCATTGTGAGTTTTCTTTTGTTTTATTGTAATTATGCTATTAATACATAGGTATACCTTATAATTCTCTACCAATTTATATTCACCTCTGTTATATTTTATAAGTATTGCTTAATCCTTACCCAAAAGTGCATATGTAACTTTTAAATTCTCAGAAATATTCGCAATTTGCCAGTAGTAAAAGTTACATCAAAATTAATTCAAATGTTTCGGAGATTCGCCGGAAAAACTTAAGTCAGCAATTTATTTATATGTATAGACTAGCTGTTACCCGCGGCTCCGCACGCGTTTTTTGAATGTATTAAATAAATGTAAAATTGTTATTAGATGTGTAAATAACAATAATACTCTTTCAAAAATATTTGTAAGTATGACACGCACATCATCTACAGTAGTAGGTAAATGGGATGGAATTTATCATAAGCCACATAGTTGGAACTTTAAACTACTATCTATGTATCAGCCTCATTGCTCACTTACACTATATAAGAAAGTAATGAAAATATTAAGCTATACATTATCGAACAATATGTGTTCAATCTTTTATTGTATAGATATAATATCGGGTATCGTCTGCTGAACTCGCTAGCTTCGCTCGCTAAAACAGCTAATTAGTTGGTTATTTGCCCGTAAAATTTATATTAAAATATTACTTGTAGTCCGTTGAAGCTGTTAAGACCTTGCTAGGTCAATAGCGTAATCATTTCTAAGAAAACAAAACCGTTCATATAGGTCCAGCTGTTTCGGAGATTACCCGGAACAAATAAACAAACAGATATATCGACAGAATCAAAAAAAAATGTTGATATTTGTAGCACCGCAGATATATGTATTCATCAAAAAGTATTTATTTGAATATTATATACACACGCTTTATTCTTATAATACGTAATACGCAATATATCACAAACCAAAAATTGGAAACAAAACTAACGTAGAATAAACTTTTTGAGGAGTTTTTGACAGGATTTCAGTCAGTGTTATGTAGGGATTTTATATTTTATTCATAATTTTGTATTATTTTACTCTATGTTGTGTTAAATTGGCGGCGTTTTATGTAATATGGTTTGTTTATTATGCATGACTGAAATAAATGAAAAATAATGCCATGGAGCATGTATTCTGTAAGCTTGAAATTAAGAAGATAAAAATTTACGAAATATTATATAGAAGATTTGGCGCTTATGTATAGAGAATACATAAGAACTACCTATACTGACAATTTCAGAATTGGCAGTATGGATTAATTCCTTCGCCTGTATTGTGATGGACGAATATTATTACTACTAACCTTTTAGAATATCAGCACAAAATAAAATTTACAAATGTTTCCGACACAAACATACCACGTATAATTAAAAATTGAAAACAAAACTAACGTAGAACAAACCTTTTGAGTAGGAACACAAAATAAACCATGAAAATATTTCCGATAGAATGTTATCGCGTTACCATGGCAACGCATATAATACTGACATTAACACGCAGCGGAAGCTTAAAAAATAGCCCGTTTTTTTGACATTCTTAATTAGTGCTCAACTCCTGTTGGTTTTAACGTGATGATATGTAGCCTATAGCCATCCTCGATAAATGAGCTATCTAACACTAAAAGAAACTTTTAAATTGGATCTGTAGTTCTTGAGATCATAGCGTTCAACCAAACAAACAAACAAACAAACAAACAAACAAACAAACAAACAAACTCTTCAGCTTTATATATTAGTATAGATAAGGTTTATTCAAATGAACGATCCTTTTGATTTCCCGCTTGATACTTTCCAGTCAAGTATAATTTTTGTCTAAATTTTTTTTAAACATTTTCGACGTTAGCAACTGTATATAAATTAGCTAACTCCAAAACAAGTATATTTGTGTCTAAATTGTCTATTTTATATTCTAATTTGGAATAAATTTCGTTGATTACCAACTAAACCAGAAGCACAATTAATAGATCATCAGGAATTCTCGTAGTTATAAATCTCTCGAACGATAACAAACTTGTTAGTGGAAAATTCCACTTTTTTCTTAGAAACATTGAATTTATTTGTGTAAATATTGTTGCAGTCTGGAAGCACTCTCTACGCGCAGCTGGAGATATGGAAAGCTGCGAGGCACGAAGCGTGGAAACCGACACAGTGGACAGAGAATCAGCAACCGTCGCCAACTCCTGCACCCGCTGGTCTACCGTCCGCCGATGATATGAGTGATGGTAAGTTAGCCACAATACTCTTATTATACACAAAGTAGGGAAGAATTTATTACCATTAATTACCCTTACTTCAATTCGTGCAAAAATATTTACAAGGAAATTAATCTTGTAAGTCTATAGCAGGGGTCGGCAAATTGCGAATCGTTGGCCACATGATGCTCTTTCACTTCTTAGTTGCGGCTCTTCCACAAAGCATGTAGTGAAGATACAGAATATTATCTGTCAACTGCTCTTGGAAGAGACAAATAAACATCTTTGAAATGTAAATATACAAAAAAGGCAAAGTTTTAGAATGCACCAGTAGTACGGCTAATCGCTCGCAAAAAAGACGTATTCAGCATAGGCGAGCTCGAGAGTCTAATTTTAATTCTAATTATTTCTATATAATAAATTATATCTACAAAAGCAAAGTTTCAAAAGGGTCTTTGAACATTTTAATTTTCTGTTGTCTCTATTTGGCTCTTATATTTGAAGAGATTGCCGACCAGTGGTCTATAGCATTATTATTGAAATATTTAAGTTTTTAAGAGTTTCTTTTCGAAAAAATAATGTTTATTAATAATATACTTTTAGTTATACCGTTTATTTTATATTCAAACTGATAAGTAGCTAAATAACACATTATATAAATGCTTGAAAATAATAATAACAGGTTTTATAAATATATTACAAAACATTATCTATAAAAATGGATAATTCAGTATATAATAATATAATATATGATTTATCATACATTTTAATATATTGATACTTGCAATTGTAAATTACGTATATCTAATTACAATTTTTATTTGATAACCGTTGACGTAATATTTTTTAATATTATGACTACAATGTCTGATTATATATTCAAGATAACATTAAATTTTATTTCTATTTTTGTATAAAAAAATACTAGCTGTTCCATTTTTGAAACATTTTTTACGTCGCTCGTATTGGTATTAGTGTAATGGTATAGAATAGAATACGTCAAACGTATAGGGCTCACAGTTGCAACAAGCATTATGCCTTAACTGTTGACTGGTATCAAAGACGGCCTACATTCGGTCCGAGATAGAGACAAACGAGTTAATCATGTACGAACAAGTTACTAAGGTATTGGAAACAAAAACTTACTAGACACAATGGGGACAGGTGACTGTGTAAACAACAGTAGTCTGTTATTTAACAAAAGTGGTTAGTACATTTTAACGATGTAACTGTTAAAATACTAAACAAAAGCAGTTAATATAAGGAGTATTCATAATGTAGAATAAAAACTTTAATATTTATATATTTTATAAAATACATATAGGAGTTGTTGAGGCACGCATGCTTGGTACACATGCATGTTTCAATAACTTATATGCGTATATCTAGATAGCTTAGCTTAGGTTAGCTCAGATAGGTTGCGATTTTTGTACAAAACAGGCGACAGACCAAGCCGAGGGGTGCCGTGCGCCTTTGAGTTAGTCGCGCAAACATCCCAAATTGGCTAAGTGCCTTCAGCGCTCGCCTCAATCGGTCGGTGGATCTGTAAAGACCTTTCCAGGTCAACAGCGTTCTCATTTCGAGAAAAAGAAGTAAATATTTATCTCTATAGATCTATAGTTCGGTCTGTATGTGTAATTATTTTCCAAGTGTTATAATAGATATCTGTTTTAAAAGACAATTACACGATGATAAAAGTGTTATTTTTGTATGTACTGATTTAACCTAAAAAACAGATTGAATAAGCTTTATGAAATTGTGTACACTGCTAATATATGCAATTCCCCAATAGATATGCTATCAGACCTGTCAATGTTAGGTGGTTTATACCAATATTATAAAGAGGTAAAGTTTGTGAGGTTGTAGAGTAATATCTCAGGAACTACTAAACCAATTTTGAAAATTCTTTTGCCAATGGAAAGCCATGTTCTTTGTGAGTGTCATAGGCCATATATTAACACGAAAAATGAAGTCTGTTTGTGGTAGTCGTAAAGTAAATTGCAAAGTAAATCGAAGAAAAAACGTTTCTTACGAACGCTGCTTTAAGTATGAGAGATATATGATTAACTTCTAGAGAAAAGCTGTAGAGCTTTATAATGCCTACAAAAATGTTCTCGACAGCATATGTCTAACTTTTACATTTAAGTCATAAAAAGTATTTTTTTATAAATGCTTACCGCTCAACGAAGTTGGTACGGGTTAGTTAGTTTAAATAATCAATAAATTAGGCTTTTATTCCTTCTCAACCAATTGAAATTATACATATACTATTGTGTACAAAGAGTATCGCCGTTAGAGTTATTTTAAAATTGTTAGCTTATACAAACGATCAACTATACTTTTAGAAATTATAATATACTTGTGAGTTAAATTACGGTCGAAAAATAAGAGATGCGTGCGCAAAGTTTTATATAACAGCTGCTGTTCATACAAATTATAAAATATAACGAATAGAGTCACTGAGAATAGATATTATCTAACACAATTTAACAATAATTTAACCTATACATGTAACGATATCACAACATGTGTATAATTAAATATGTATCGAATTCCATTTAGATATCCAAGTTGGCTTGACTTTAAAAACTTCATTCTCGGAGACGCACAGTTACCTTATTAATAAAAAAAGGTGTCAGATAGTGGCACAGGAAATAGCGATCTACAATTATCTCTAGCCGAGTTGTCAACGGTCCACACATGTGGCGTGTTTTACACTGAGATTTATATCAGAGAGGGCCTGACGATTGAACATTGTATTTCAAACAGGCCACTAGGTTGAATTTAATCCTCAAAAAATAACACCTGACTAAATTGAATTAAAACATTGTTGCAACAACACTTACTTGGAGATGTTTTTTTTTTTTCGAACTGACTACGCTATTGACCCAGCAAGGTCTTAACAGCTTTACCGGACTACTAAGGCGAGCGCTTGCGGCACTCGGCCGATTTTATTTGGGCAACTAGCTCAAAGGTCCTCGGCCTGAGCTGTTGCCCGACTCGTGCAATTCGCGTCGTATCTTAGCTGACCTAAGCTAACTATTCATAAATATATGAGTTGTTGGAGTATATATGTGTACCAAGCATACATACCTCAACAACTCCTTTATATATTTCGTATCGGATAATTTTCCAAACTATTTCAGTTCGATAAGGGAAATAAACAAAACCCTTCCACTTTCATGTGTAAGCGTGTATGTGTGCACGTGCGCCGGGTTTATATGTGTAGTTTGGAGATGGTTATTAATACAACAGCTAGTAATGAATTAATTCGTTATCTGTTATCCGTTTTTATTACTGACAGTGACTGTAGTTGAATTATGTCATCGCAGCGTGCCTGTAAGCAACCTTTATGCAATAACCAATACGTGTCAAATGACATGATTAAATTCACAAGACTAATATTTAATATATATTTTACTATTGTCATTATTAAAAATTAAAATTACAATACAAAACAGCAAATTACGCAACAGCAAAATAATTAACAACTCTTTAGAATAAGAGTCGTTAAATAACACAACGAAATTAATTACTGACAACATATAGCCGTTAGTACCATCCTCATCTATTATTACGACTATAGCGTATTAATAAAATTAAGTATTAAGAGAATAAATTCATGATAATGGACTCATAAGTTATCAATCAAAGATATTTATCGCCGTATGCGATATAAAATTTAAAATCACTGACCAACAAATTTAGAAATAAAATCAATTGGAATCTAGAATTCTCTATCGCCACGCCTGTTTACTGTTAATCCATCAATCAGAACTTCGCCGTCCTGTTGGCATTCTATCGTCCCGTACTTCGTCTCCATGTACGTCGAGACTAGTTTTTATATGTTTCCCGACGACCCAGTTCGCTTCACAGACCAACAAGGTCGTATTCAACTACTTAGCTTTAATGTCGTGTAAATTTTCATCACGCTTACGAAATGATTCAAGTTTAGTGTCTCGTTATTTAAAAAAATTTGAAATACCTATATATATTTAATAAGATTGTAAATCTAATGAGTCTATACTTTTGAGACTTTTGTGGAAAAAATTGGTTCATGTGTCTTAAAATAAGTAATGAAATACATTGCAATAATTTTTTTTAGAAATTTCTATCTGCTTTTTAACCATTTATCACTGCTTAAGTACTGTTTCTACGATAAAACCTTACCAAGAAAATCATAGAGCATATCCTCGAGTAACATTTCGACTTACTTTTATTAAAATCGGTTCATTCTATCAAAAGTTATTGTAATTTTAATGACAACGCATCTGAAGTACGAGAGAAAAGTAGATAAGTAAATGACCTTAATACATACATATGATTTTATTCACTGATTTTTTACATTAGGCTCCACGCTGACAGAGTCATGGGCACAGATAGTTTGAAACAAGAATTAACATTACATTAATTTGGTACTCTTAACGTCTTTAAATTATTTTCATGTGAAGTACGCTATTTGACCTTTATTCTATATAAAATTTATAACATCTTATTCTCCGGCTGCGTTATATAAATCAGCACTTGGCTTTCTTCTTTAAATAGAATGTTGCTGTTTGTACTGCACCTTATGTTTATACGAATCGTTTGGATGTTGGTCCGTGAAAACGTCTAGTTTCGAAGGCCGGTCGCTATAAATTTGGACAATGTTTACTTTATCCGTTACTGAAATAAACTAACTGTCCGTTGAAAAATAATTGATCTTTTAGTATATCTAGGAATTTTGTTAAAATCAGTTACAATTTTATGACATAAAATATCGATTGACGTGTCTTGTTTGTACGGCTTCCAAGAACTCATGAATTTTAGCGATTAAGTTCGCAGAAACGATCATGTGCTGCGACATAGCGACTTAGTTGCTACTTGAATTTGCGCTTTTTGTACACAATACCGCGTAAAGCGCTTTTATATTCTTATGTTATCTATTAAAGTGAACAAAACTGGTTGCTGTGTTTATATATGTATTTATGTCACATTATGCTACTTTCTTTCGAGATAATGATTAATTACTGATCAATTTATGTGATTAGTTAGTATGCTGATTAACTTGGAAATTATAATGAAGAAAAGTCGTGTTTATTATACAAGAAATTGTTGTACGATTGTCTTTCTGATAGCAGTGGCAAACACCAAAGTGTGATAGGTATTGATCCAACTGGGTGGGTTACCACCCCGCTTGAATATACGCGACATCCCTATGTGTACCATTTTGATGGTATGACCATATGTATGGTAGCGATGATAGGTTCAGACACAAATGTCGTATTCCAGCACCTAGCATTATAATTAAAAATGATGTTTAAAATCTTTAAAATATAATATTATTTTTTACACATTCTTTGTTTAATTTAGACAGAGTTTTCTGTAAAGTTTATCGTGTTATTCTCAGGCTGTTATCGGGTATCTTGCTTTTCCGTGAACAAAACGTTTTATATTTATCAATAACAATATTAATCTACTTCGCAACTAACATCAACAAGTCATGCTTACACTCAATTTGTGTTTCGTTTATTATATTCATCGTAGGATATTAATTGTTCCATTAATTTTATTCATGGTAAATAGATTATTAATTTAATTTTGTTTTTAGAAACTATATTAAAAAAATTGAACATTCTCAGTCAATTTTACTTCAATATGTGTCGATTTATAGCATCATAAGAATTAAATTATTTTAATAGTTTAGTTTAAACTTTGGTTTTTTGAAATCGGCAATTGGACTGTAC
This sequence comes from Antheraea mylitta, assembly GCA_014332785.1. Taxonomy (NCBI): domain Eukaryota; kingdom Metazoa; phylum Arthropoda; class Insecta; order Lepidoptera; family Saturniidae; genus Antheraea; species Antheraea mylitta. The sequence goes on along the minus strand of JACEII010000017.1, from coordinate 3,132,285 downwards.
TAACATACTTCAAGTTTATTCAGAGTATGATGCGTCCCGATTCTGAGAAAAATTGATGGATATTCAGTAAATAAGCAGGGTATAATGTTAGGAGTATAGGGTGTTTAAAATGAAGTCGGCCGTTTATAATGAGAGATGTTAAAAACACTTACATTAAGCTCACAATAGAAATGTAATGGCGACAAATATAGCCATTATTATAACGTTAATTTCGAAATTATATATATATACATACATATATATATATATATATATATAACATTTCGACTTACTTTTATTAAAATAGGTTCATTCTATCAAAAGTTATTGTAATTTTAATGACAACGCATCTGAAGTACGAGAGAAAAGTAGATAAGTAAATTAACTTAATACATACATATGATTTTATTTAATATTTATATATATATATATATATATATATGAACTTATAAACAATAAATCTGCTATTACATACCAAATATTAAGAATATTAATTTACATAAAACGAAAACAAACGAAGCGCTGTAATTGGCTGAATAAAATCAATTGTCAATTGCGTAATTGAAAACAAATCGGATTAAAATGTATTTAATTGGTTAAACAGTTAATTTCTATTGTTTCGATTCGTAGATTTGAGCGGTTAGTGTGTGATACTATTTTTCCAACACCAATGATTGGTCGTAATATTTCGTAGCTATTTTTTCCAACGGCAAATGTGATGAATGAAATTTATTCAGTACATTGCGTAGTTAGGTCGTTATAATTGTAGCAATATCTATCGCCTACGAAATAAAACTACCATTTCGCACTTAGCGTTTTAAGTAAAAATCGCAATAATTGTCATCTTTATAGCAGTGTACATAGTATAAAGGAGCTTGCTCAAATATTATCTCTGAAGAATTATTTTTTTAAATAATGGTGACCACCATGAATCTACGATTCCAATAAACCTCTCGGCTTTTGAATATATACTGACTGATGTCGAAAGCCGCAAATTAAAAAACAGTCACTGTGTCAACTATATCACTAATTGATCATGACAATAAAGTCGGGTACAGACACCCTACAACCCTTGAAATGTATGTACACTTATTTATTTGTGATTTATAATTCTCTGTTTATCAGATACAGATCCGTTCTTTTGTGGTGTCTCCTTTTAAAAAAATATAATGATTTTGAATTATTCCTTCAGATAAAACGCCATTGTGAGATTTTATTGCGATTGCTTATTCATTGGTTATTGCATTTTATATATATTCAATTAGTTAAATATGATTTATTCTTGAAGTTCTTTGATTTTGATTTGATTGAAAAACTTCTTTAAGCGCGTTGAACGGTATTTTTGCGGGAGATAAATTTATAATTTCGCGTCATGGCATGCTAGTAAGCATGACTGATCGTATTGCGCTTGCGCGGCTTGCGTCAGAGTAGCGACGCGTAGTATAGAGGCTTGTATACATCTGATATTGACATTTTGTACTGAGATTGTGCAGCCAATACAATTTATATATTAATCATGAATTGTATAAAAATGTATGTAACTATTGTTCTAAGTGTCAATAGATGTGAAAATCAGACTAATAATAATAATTTCAATTTACAAATTTTGAAATTTAAATAATTCACACTTATGCCGGTAGTTCTTATGACTGCCTGGATTTTTTATTGCACACTTGTAGCATAAGGCAAGTGAAACACATTTTTATTTTATTTTATTTCTCTAGCAGACGAAGATTCAGAGTCGGCGGGAACGAGCACTGCTACAGCTGGAGGCAAAGCGAAAACTGGCAGCACGCATATACATCTGTGGCAATTCCTGAAAGAACTTCTGGCGTCACCACATGTGCACGGATCCGCTATACGATGGCTAGATCGAAGTGAGTAAATGTTTTACTTACCGAATTTTTAAGTAATATGTAATAATAACTTCTCAAAATTTGTCTAAGCAGTGTTGCCGTTTAAGAAATAAAAATGTCTCCAGACGTCATTTAAAAAGACGCTAGATTTTGAAAAATACATAATTAAAAAATCCGCCAGAAGTCGCTAAATGTTTCATAACATTTCATGGTAAAAAATATGGTGAAAATAATATATTGCGAATATTTCACTACGATAAAACGAACAAAAGGCTTTAGTTGGATTAGTTATAACAAGTTTTAGTCGCGTTATAACTCTTCTTGCTGTTTTCATTCTGGTCGACCCCGAGATCGAACGTCATTCTAGTAGGGAAATTCTAAAAAAAAACATCAGCAATTCATGTTGTGACCAGTAATTACAATTAAATTAGTACCAAAATACTTAAATATTTTCAATATTCAATTAGTTGCTAGAAGTCGCTAATTTTTTTTTTTATTCGCTAGATTGACAAAAATGTCGTTAAACATGTCCAAAATCCGCTATATCTAGCGACAAAGTTGCTAAAACGGCAACAGTGTCTTAGTGATCTGAATATTGGACTAAGACAGTGGTTGACTTAATTTAAGATTTATTTGATTTTTTAACCCATTAATTTCTTAATAATATATACGTACATGGCTTGAGAATTAAAAAAAAACGTTTTGAGATACGTTTATTATGACTTCCAAAAGCATTATTGACGATTCCTATACTCTATCAACAGAGTAATTGTCGTGTACAAATTTTATAAAATTTGCTCAAGTCCTTTTAAATCAGGACTTACAAACGGGCTAAAATTATTTTTTTTTTGTCATCGGCACTTATAATATCTATCACAAAGTTTTGATCATTTGGAAATAAGACAGAAAGAAGTACAAATTCATTTGTATAGATAAACGTATCTATTGACGTCTTTTGTTAGTTTCCTAAAAATAAAATGTAGTCACGTTTATTTTAAACTATTGCGTTAAATGCTATTTTACTCTGAAAACGGCTTAACGTCGATCGATCACAGTCTTATCAGTGATAACTACATATTATTGCAGTTACGGTATCAATTTATTGTACATAAGTTTTATTTTATTGAAATTACAAAGTACAATAAAAGATAATTTTGTGGATTTCGATCGGCACGTTTTATATTCCTTTAAAAGTTCCCTAAATTATTAATTTGTTTTAATGATAAAGGTGAGGATGATGTAGATAATTCGTTTTATACTCTTACAGATTTTTAATATTTTGTACGTGTATCTGATTATTTCTTATGCTTGGTACACATATACGTTTCAACAACTCATACATACATGAATAGTTAGCTAGGTTAGCTAAGATAGGTCGCGATTTTGCATGCAATAGGCAACAGCCAAGCCGAGGTGTGCCGTGCACCCTTGAGCTGGTTGCCAAAATAAAATCGGCTGAGTGCCTTAAGCGCTCGCCTTATTAGTCCGGTGAAGCTGTTAAGACCTTGCTGGGTCAATAGAGTAGTCATTTCGAAAAAAAAGTACGTGTATCTGTAGCTACAGAGTACAAAGTACAGAGTACAAAGAGCTGTAACTCTCACTTTGCAAAATCAAAAATACGTTATTCATTATGACGCCAAGATGGCGCTTACGAAAGTAAAAAATATTTTTTGTCAAACTCCTAGGAGATGTACAAAGAAGGATATAATTTACAGATATCACTATGGTTTATATAATCATCCTCCTTATATCAGCCTCTTGATATTAAAACCTGTTTGATATGATGCTTGAGCTTACTATCCGTCGAATTGATACTCTCCTTTGGAGCCCTACTGCAGAAATTGACACTATATCTTAAAATACTCTACTCGTGTTACTGAGCCTGAAACGATGGCTTAATTGCTTATCTAAAACCATACCGGTTTCTTTTACAAAATCTAGCTTTTTCGCGCATACAATAAATTACTTAGAACGTTATGGTATGCTTGTATGCGAAATTTCTGAAACATGGTATTTAGTTATTTAGATTCTCAATTGTGAATTGCTTGAGTTGACAATCTTAGTAATATATCATCTCAGCTGTACCTCAGTCTAGTCTCAGCATGTACCTGAAAAAAAAACAAGAGCAATTCAATTACCCACTCCATAATACCCGTATTTAGACAGTAGCGAAGGAATTATAATCATTATATGTCCTAGTGACCTCTCCTCTTATCATGTTAATATTCTATTTCGAGTAAACCAACTAATAGTTTATTGAGAACAAAGCTAAAATTAAAAATAAAGAAACAACTAAAAACTGGACTGAACCTTCCCCTTCTGGACTAAACATTCCCCTTACTTTTCACAGACATAATACTTTGATATTGTATAGTCTATATTATTGACAAAATTAAGACGAATACAACTAATCTCATATGTTAAAATTACTCCGTATGTAGCCTTAGTCCCCAAAGTGGTCTAGGTGGACCTCCAGGGTTCCATGGGATACTCGACGGGTTTCTACGTTGGCTTGACAAAAAAATAGGGTTTCACAATTCGCAAGCGGGGGTCCACAAAAATTTATCTGCTTTCCATACTGTAGAAATAAAATTTTGGCTTGACTTCATCTATAAATGTAGGCAGATATTTTTTTAAGAAACTCATCGACTATCATCTCGTAATATCTTGCATATTCCATAACCAACATGGCCAACTTTATCTTTTTTAAAATCCACAGCACAATCAATTGATTAATTAACCAATCAATTCTCAGGTTTTATCATGATAATCTTCATAGATATATTTTGTAGAATTTTGGGAATATGGTAGAAAAAATTTGTTTTGAAAGCGGTTTATGAGAAAAAAAGTCTGGGAACCTGAGGCATGAGCATGACGAAGAAATACTTGAATAACTATAATCATTTTTCTGTGAACTCGCGAGGCTGTCACATCCAGCGTTAGCTCTAATTATTCTATATCGTATCAAAACAAATATTATCACACTTTATTTGCCCAGTATACAGAATCTTTAATGAACAAAAGACCAATGAAACCTAGTGTATAAGTAAACAATATCTATCAAGTTTTATAAGAAAACGTGTCGTTACTCAGCCGAGTCAAGTTATTATCGTACGCAATTATCTGGTACTAATTAACGAGTCCACGACAAGTGATACCACGCATATAAACAAACACGATCTCGTATTATAATTTTATATTAGTTAGCAACAGTGTAAAACTACTGTTATATCGGGGTCATTCTTATTACTGAATACGTCAAAGACTATTACGACACTAGCTATGCTCGCGACTTCGTCCACGTGATACCTTATGTAAAACACAGTGACAAATAAAGTCATTTGAATGTATTAAGTCTAATTAATATCTACTTTTCTCTCATATTTAAGTCGCGTCGTCATTAAAAACAATAACTTTTGATAGACCGAATCGATTTTAATGAAACAAGGACTAAATGTTACTCGAATTTATGAAAAGCCAGTGGTCCAAACAATCAAACAGACATACATTTCTAAAAATGGTTGTAATGTATTTTATTACTTACTAGCCTCTGCCCGCGACTTCGTTCGCGCTCCGCTCCTATTAGTCTTAGCGTGATGATATATAGCCTATAACCATTCTCGATAAATAAGCTATATAACATTGAAAGAATTATTCAAATCGGACCAGTAGTTCCCAAGATTATCCCCTACAACGTCACAACATCACAACGTCACAAACTCACAAACTTTACCTCTTTATAATAAAGCGAGATTTCTAGACACATCCGACAGTTTTTATTAAAAAATCTAAAAACTACAGACACAATAGATTCTTATTGTATGTAAAGATAAAGATTTGTTGGCCATAAAGAGGTATTTTGCATGTATGTTTGTCTAGTAAAATTTCTTATGGCATGGTAGGGAAAAAAAAATCTTTTTTATCACATTACGCCTGAAACGTGATTTAGTTATATACTTTAGTGTATGTGTATGTGTATATATGTATAAGTGTCTGCTGGGTATAGTAGTTTACAAAATTGGTTCATTTATTTATACTACAGTACATCGAATAAGTTTATGACCATTCTCATGTAGGTATACTTATATATAATTTAATACATAAAGAGAAACTTAATGACTTTGTAAGCTCAATAATAAATACTCAATTTATATACTTTCTACTAAGAAAAACCCAATAATGAATTATCATTCGATCTGTACTATGAATTACTCATAAGCTTAGTTTATTTCTGTATTGTTACAAAAACCATTACCGCTTGTTTGAACATTACCTGTCCTTTGTTAGAATTCGATTTGTAAGTTACTTGTTAATGAAAAAAAAAAATATTTGTAAAAAATAACAACCCGGAATAGGTGTATAATATATAAATAAAGCTTTTGTTATAATTTCTACAATATCACGATTATATTTCATATTGCAGAATAGTAAAAAAAATGTTCAAATTTTAAGTTTCCAATAACAGTGGTTAACAAAGTAATAAATGCTTAAGATCCTAAATCCATCAATTAAAATTTTGTTTCAAACAAAATGTAGCACCAAGTAAGGGAAATTTGATTTTATGTTTAAACTAGCTGATGCTTGTGACTTTGCTCTCCCTTACACTTTATCTCAGTTAATTGAAATATGTATTTTGTTTTTATAATTGTCATTTTATCTTCACATTTAATTAAATTAATGCTGTTAAATTTTATCATTATTGCATAGCCCATAATAAAAAGCGTAATAGTTCGTAGTCCGGTAAAACTGTTAACGCCTCTTACTAGGCCAATAACGTAGTCAGTTCGTAAAAAATAACGTAATAGTTCTCTATATGTCGGTCAAAGACTCGTGTAAATATAACGAAAGATACCCTTATTTTTATGTAAAGAACAATTCCCGCTTAGTTCGTTGGACGTTAAAATACAAAGAGTCAATTAAATCCAAAAAATAAGTAATTTACAACCATGTAATTCTGCATCGAACAGGCTCATATATAGTATATAATCAAAATCAAAATCAAAAATACTTTACTCAGTTCAGGCCCTAATAAGGCACTTATAAACGTCAAAAACTACCACCGGTTCGGAAACAACCCAGTTATCGAGAAGAACCGGCAAGAAACTCGATCTGGTTTATCTTTTTAATATATATAATATTTAGACTATATTACATACATGACAGAAACTTTTAATGGAAAAGAAATTTAATGGATGCACAGAGATGAGTCAATTCCAGACATCACTATCGTTCACATACTGAGCCACTCTATAATAGCCTTTTGAGACCAAAACCCGCTTGACATGGCGCTTAAATTCACAATCAGGCAAATCGGTAATATCCTTTGGAATTTTGTTATATTGTAATCATACCAATTATATGCCAATAGTTTTGATGTTTGAGTGTCAGAGAAATTGTATTTTCATGATATATACAGAAGCTAGATCAGCTGAATGGAATGGATGTCAGCATACAAATGAAGATATTTATTTTTTTATGCACGAACTTAATTTGAGTATTGTCGCTATGATATGAAATAATGTAATGGTGTTACCAAGAGTTGTGCTAGAAAATACATCTATTGGCATTCCCGAGCCAAGGTGAACAACACTAGTGAGTTATTCGTTCAAGCAGTCCATGTTAAAGGTTACTTAGGTACTGACGTAACTGAACACTCGATAAATGTAGTTCTTTAATGTTAATTCGAATGTCGATTAAATTTGCTAAATTATGAATTGATTAATATTTTATTGTAGCAGAGAGTTTTTTACCGCTATATGGTTTGAAACCTTTTTTCGTTTTGTGACGAACATATTTACGGAAGCTATAAGCTATCTAACACCATGCTATGACCCTTAAGAACGAAACAATTATCAAAAAAGTTCTAAGCCACGAAGTACGCTAAATGATAATTAAATAATATTAATAAATTAATTTTGAATTGATATCAATGTAGTTCTTACTTAAAGTTTTATTCAAATGCATTAATTTTATTATATAATATTAAAATAAATACAATAAAAATAATTAATGTAGAAATAAATTAATATTAAAAGAAAACAAAGTTTTAGAGAAATGCACTGAAGAGCTAAATATTTTCCATTATTGCATGGCGGCCATTTTGAAATTCGACATTTTGTTTTCATTTCGCTTTTATTTATCGTTATGAGAACTAAACAAACATGCACAATTGCATAGTCGTAGCTCTAAAGAAACTGACTTGAATTCAGCTTTGAAAGATTCGTCCTAAACAAAGTAACAAATATTGTAAGTTAAATAAAAGCTTGTAGAAATGTACAATCCCTCTCGTGCGTGTTTAATACGTGTAATAATTATTATACAAACTCTATATTACATTTTAAATATCGACTGATTAATTCTAGAGTACTCAACACTATACGGTTTACAACGTTGTAAGTGACTTATAGGCACTACTCGTGACTGGCCTTTACAGACGACAGTAAAGTATTCCGACAATTTATAGTCTATTATGCTTCAAGACATAATAACGCTATGTCCTTTTTCGGTGGTCACGAATTGTTATTTTGAATGCGCGAACATTCTAGTCGCACCTAAAACCACTAATTTAATTTAAGCGTAGGTTTCGTTGTATCAAAGGCAAAGTCTTTGTGCCTTATCCGATAACCACTGACTTATCTCTAAGTGAATGATTACTAGAGATAGATAAAGGGTATTTTTTTATGTTAAACTCTATTTTTTTTTGTTTGTTGCCAGGATATTAAAGTTACGATACATTTAAAGCTAGTTTTATATGTATTCAATTAACAATGGGCAGATCTTAGGCATATTGTCTTTTAAGCGATTTGTAATGACATCTTATCTGTAGTGAATCGTTTAGATCAGAGGTTCTCAAACTTTTTTTATACTCATAGACCCCTTTCAAAATTTTACATATTCCGGTGGACTTCCTTGTTTCAATAGTACATTGTTAGTTCTTCACACTATCGAAAATAGATCAACTTTCGTAGACCCTCGCTTTACTAATGTCACCCTCATTTATTTGTCACACCAATCGAGTCTCTCGTGGACTCCTGGGGGTCCACCTGGATCATCTGGGAATTACTGGTTTAAATGGATTACACTATCCATTTACTAATTTTCTAATAAGCTTTTGTCTCACGAAGACATTGATATATTAGTATAGAATAAAATCTAGTAGCAACTTTTGAATATTATAACATCTATATCAAAACCGCAATACTTTGTTTTATTTTGCATCGGTATATAGGTTATTTTTATTGTTATATTTATAAATAATACACATAACCAATATCTATTATCGAAATAAATAAATATTAATTGGTTATATTGAGTCACACGTCGAATTTATTATAATGTATTAATATAGAGATAACAATTTCAAACATTTTATACAACGATATAGCGATCATGGTACTAATCTGTTTGACAAGACGTATCAGTACTGACGTCACAAGAATGATTCAAGTTCACGAAGGTAATGCGTGACATTGTTCATGTAGGCTTAACTATAGAAACTAACCATTATGAAGTCCCTGAAATAAACGGACGGAAAAGTTTGTGTATGATTTGTACTAAAGAATGTACCTATGCTTGAAAAATAAATTTCAAATCAAAGCTGTACTCTGGGAATTAAGCGTAGGTATAGGCTCTCTTTATTATTGAATCGTTACACAACTTATAAAAGACTTTGGCTCCTTAACACATTCACGCCGGCGCGTACCACCGGTGTCCCGCACTAGACTGTCTTCTCTGGCGGCGCGTACCACCGGTGGTACGTATTCGATTGTGCTATTAGAAATAATGAGAATTTAACGTTTATTTATTAAAAATAGCACAATCGAATACGTACCACCGGTGGTACGCGCCGCCAGAAAAGACAGTTTAGTGCGGGCTACCGATGATAAGCGCCGGCGTGAACGTGTTAAATAACTCATATAGTGTAGAAGGAAAACTATCTTATGGGGGACATGTTGAAAAAGTGTCCGGGTCTAAGCACTGAGTAATAATTCCAAGAACTTCTAAAATGGTGCTAGCATAGATAAAGGTTATGGATAGTTCGAAATAATCTGGTACATATAACCTAAAATAACTGTTGTAAGAAAACGTGGATATGAATTTACCTGGAAAATAATTTACTGGTATTTGAACGTTTACCTTTATAAAACTTATTGAAATAATTGAACAATAATGAAACCTGTTAATACTGTAACGCTACCCTACTTTAACTCATTTTGACAGACACTTTCCATACACAGATATGGTTCTACTTATCTCTACACTCCATAATAACTCAAACTAAACTTCTTTACCCATGTACGTACTCTGAACGATAGATATTTATTTAATTTATAAAGAAATACCGTTAACTATTTGAATACATTTAAAATTGCACGCGACAAACTCGCTTCGAAAATACAAACTCGATAAAACATTCGTCCGACGTATAATGTCTTTCAAAAATAAACCATCACTTTGTTTAGTATTCACTTAACGATGGTTAATTCATGTCATGTTCTCAGGTAACGGTGTGTTCAAGATTGAAGATTCCGTGCGCGTTGCAAGACTGTGGGGCAAGCGAAAGAATAGGCCCGCGATGAACTACGACAAACTGTCGAGGAGCATCAGGCAATATTACAAGAAGGGTATCATGAAAAAAACGGAGCGAAGTCAGAGGCTCGTCTATCAGTTCTGTCATCCGTATTCTTTATAAATGCTATGTCGATAGTTAAGTTAATGTATATAATTTATTACGTTGTAAATAGGAGAGTGAGTGCCGTGGTAATGCGGTCGATGGACGTCTCGCTGTTTTGCGGTTAACACGCAAAACGAAGCTTAGACGCTGTGATTGTTGACTGCCGAATTTTCTCCACTGCCCATAACGGAATTCCGTATAGGCAAGTGGGAATTAATAGGCGTCGTGTATACTATCCCTCCATGAAATTCGAGAAAGGTAATTTTCTCTAGAATTCCATTGGACGGGACGAAACGTTGTGGCTTTAGTTTTTGTAAGTTTTTTTACCGGCGATTAGACGTTTATCTTTTATGGGATACTCAAAAAAAGATTCACGTCGAAAGTCGGTAATGTTTATCCCATATATCTATGATATATTTCTAGTACGTTCTATGAACTTATAGGTGAATAAGCGATGTGTACAGTTTTTTTTATATACGAAATAATGCTTTGTGCATATATAATTAATGTAATTATAGTGATGTGTAAAGAGATTATTAGTTTAAATGTGTTTAAAATTAAATGTAAAGATAAAAAACAATGACGAGTTACGTCGAATATTTCAATAATTATTATATAGGTAGGCGGTTAGGAATAAAATTTTGGGTGAAATTAATGATTTTGTGCCAAATAGACATTTTTTTTTATTCGGTACAAAATTATAAATAAATTGTTCGTTTAAATCCGACAAACCCGCCGATGTAAATATTGTTTTGTCTTAAATTAATGAATAAAAAAAATATTTGCAATAAATGGTGACGGGTTAGTTGTAAGAATTGATTATGTTACGTTGCTCGGAGATATCAGCGCAGTTAGTGCTTGATTTTATAATGGATTTAATAACAATTATTGGACCAAACTAAAATAGATTTTATGAATCATTGTATCGTCTTATGAATAAAGTGAAATTTGCCATTATTTTGAGTATTTCATTTGTATATTATTTAGTGACTTTATTGAATATAGAGTAGCTTATGTAGAATATTTTTCTAGTTAAAACTATTATGGAATGCACCTAATTTAAAATTCTTCGAGACAACAAATAACAGATGTCTCAATTAAATATTTCAGTGTAATAGGATTGCATTCGCAAACGACTTTATTCTAACATAATTGGACAGAACTTCATTAACAGAATATCAGATTACTCCGTTATTAGCATTAATTGATGCTAATATAAAATAAAAAAATATATTTATGAAAGAGGCGAAAATAAAATAGTTCAGTACGGTATTATTTTTGTTTATCAAACGAGTTCTTTTTACTAATAGCTAATGGCGAGTTTCAGTGTTACGAATTAAAAAAAAATTGGAAACAGTTATTTTTCCATACCACTGATAACTCAAAGCATTTATTTATAAGTCACTATTCTTTCTTTTATGCCAAAGGTCACAGGGAGACGGTTCATCTGATTTTGAATGGTTACTGTCGCGTATCAACTGCAATTTTAGGAGCATCACTGTTATGTTGCCGATCTTGAAGGGCATGTTTTAATCTCTCTTTGAAGAGCTCCGTATCGTGAGAGTACGGGACGACGATAAGGGAACATATCCAAAAATTCTACAGAACACTGTCTGTTGTACTCACATACAGTAAAGCACGCATAGAGGATAGGGATGTGAGTTTAATGAAAAAAATCGATTAATTAGGAATCGATTTTTCTTTTTTTAAATAATAATCGATTTGTTAAAAATCGATTTTATTGAAAATAAATAATCGATTTTTTCAAAAATCGATTATTATAATATTTAAAAATAGACATGCTTTCCATATTCCTATAATAAACCTAAAGATTTAAAATAACAATTTATCAGATAAAGAATCACATAAAATTATACGTAACAAAAATAACCAGTTCAAAACAAAATAAAAGTGAATGTCCTTTAAACTTTCAAGGTAAAGAATATAGAAACTAAATACGATAGAAATTTTCAGTACTATTAAACATTATATCGTAATAAAAATGAAATGATAAACATCCTAACAAAATGACAACATTATTAATTCTAACTGTAAAATTCAAAACAATGAAGTTCTCTTTTAAATTTTCATATTAATCATAGTGTGACTGAGAAAATTAAAATTAAAGAATTTTTTTTTATTGAATAATTTCAATAATAATTTATAGTTTTGTAAACTTATCGATGTCGAGTTTACCATAAGACATTTTTAGTAAACATGTTGTACTCGCATGACAGACCTTTTTAGTTTTATTGAAAGTTTTAATTTTACAGAGAGCGGTATTTGGCTGTCATAAGAACCACAACAATAATTATAAGATATAGTAACTCATGTTACTTGTAAGGCAGTGGGATGTTTTTATTCTATGTTCTTTTTAAATTTGTAGTTTCACTACAAAATTTTTCATTCTATCGAACAGGACATGCATATTACTGTGGTATTATTCTTTTTCGTTATAAAATACTTTCGCCAGCCGCTTTTAGGTGTTTTGCGGCTAGAAAACATTTTAAATTTTTACAAACATATTATCTCATTATGCTCACTCTTCAATAGTAAATAATAATGAACTTATTTTGAGATTTTTTCATCCGTCGCATAGATGTTTATAAAAATCGATTAAAATGCGTAATTTATATAATCGATTTTCAAAAAATCGATTAATATGAAAATAAACATCGACAATAAAAATCGATTATAATAAAATAAAAATCGATTTAATTAAAAATCGATTATTTTTTAACATCCCTAATAGAGGACCCAATGTTCATACGCTCTTAGCCTTGTCCCACTTACGTAGGTTTGCCACTAACCTTTTTTTTATTAACGTGGAGAAATCTCTACATATACCCACCCTTCCTAGTCAGAGAGTGGGTTATGTCCAACTTGCACAGACTAAAATCCCACTGTGTACCATCCGCCGCCTGGTAGGGGCGGCCAGAGACCAGCCAGCTCTCTCCTGAAAACCGCCCCTATGGCAGCCTGGTAAGGTGATAATCAGGCGCTGTCTAGATAGGGAGTTATTAGTTTATATCCAGCTGCTTCCCCTTGTCCGACGAACTTCTGTAATGAGAAAATGGTCTCCCGGCCCATCCCCTCAGGCTCGAGATCTGACAGTAACCTAACCTATTACTCCTCAACTTTTTTGTCACTGGTGCTATTTTCAAACTTCTGATATACTCATTTTAAATTTTTATCCAGTTTAGCTATACCACACATCCACCTTAATATTTATGTCTCTGCAACATGTAGTTTTTTCTCATTCGTCTCTTTTGTAGCCCATTATTCAGGTCCATACAGCATGACTGGTTTTATAAAGGCATTCGTGGAGTTTTTAGTGGGATCTTGGAATCTCTTGCAATGGATTATATATTTTATTCATAATCTTGTGTGTGGTGTCTGCTGTGTCAGTTTTATAATTTGTAATATTGGTGGTATTTTAGATAATATAGTTTCGTTATAGTGCCATCATAGTACACAAGTGAAGTGGATGGGAAATAATACGACAGAGCATGGGTTCTAACTTGCCACAAAACTCCCTGGAAAGTTCTAACAAGGCGGCCACCATCTTCATTGAAATGATCGCAAGAAACTTGTAATATATACCTACTCGATAATGGCAGTAATAATTTCCTAGAAGAGTAGTTGCCAAATGTACGAAAAGGCATTTGTATACACGCATTCATACGTCTACTAATTCACAATACTTGTATAATGTTTTGTATAAAACCTCAATAATATTAAAACTTAAAACATTGATTAATTATAGCTGATTTAGAATATTAGACGACTAATACTATACATAAACAAACAAGCATTACATAAGATTTGATTGCTCAGCCTGACATGTACATTAGTATTGTCAATATAAACTTAAATCAGATATATACGAAAATAGAATGCACTATTTGCGAATATAGTCAAGTAAGTATATAGTACTCCTTTCTCAAAGGCCGGCAACGCATTTGTGATTCTTCTCGTTTCGCAGGTGTCCATGGACGGTGATGATCACTTACCATCAGGTGACCCGCAGGTTCGTTTGTCGCCAATGGTATATAAAAAGGGACGTCCATTAGTTACGTGAGGAGTTTTTGAGGATTTTTTAAACCCCTTACCCTTTCCCAGTGAGATTTAGCTCGACCGTTCCCCCTTCCTAATCTGACATGGGATCTTTCAAAATGTATATTATATTATAAATATGTTTATTTAAAAAAATATATTTAAAAAATACAATTTGATTTATTGTTTTACTGTTTTTATTTTTACTATTATAATATTTACTGTACATTTTTTACCGACATTCAATATATCAAAATTAAATGAATTTACATTATTTATCCGCGGATTGTAAGCTATAGCAGAATTATGCCAGATTTCATATACCAGATACCTGTTCTACTTTAAATTAATCTGATTTTCTCAAGTTTGTGTACTATTTTTTACCCGAATACATTACGTGATGTTTGCCGAAACCGTATCTCTACCCCATTAGTGAAATTCGGAACGATCTAGTTCCGTAACGCCCACGTAATTAATGGACAACCCTTAAGTGATATTAATTGGGATGTTATAGTAACAATATGGATTATAAAATAAGACTTTGGTGCCAGAATGTTTGTGATCTGGTCCGCGTTACGTCATGTTGCGCAAAATTGACGTCAGCAGACGCCGGTCGCCGAATTCCTCTAGTGAAAGTGCCTTTCGCCGTTCTCTGATGAGGACGACCTCCAAAGGGGGGTAGCGGGGTGAGCTGCGAGGGGATTGTGTAAGAATAACACAATATTTTACACTGATGAACGTGATGGTTCACCTTATTTATACTAATATTAAAAAGCTAATGAATCTGTTTGCTTGAACGCGCTAATCTCAAGAACTACTGATCCGGTTAGAAAAATTATTTTGGTGTTAGCTAGCTAATTTATCGGGCATTTGTTATTGTTAAAACCAATAGGAGCGGAGCATCAAAGAAAAATGTATTAAAATCGGGATTTTTTTCCTTCTGAGAGTTTCCGATGCGTGTTAGGGTTAGCCCAAAGTAACTATTTCACACGGACGAAGTCGTGGGGAGAAGGTAGTATATAAAACAGTAGAAATCTGCCGTTGTTCGCGTATCACTCAAAAACTACTGTAGAGATAAAAAAAACCGTTTACTTCGTAAACATATGGTTCTTACCTAAAAAAAGAATTGTCACTTTAGCTTCATTTAAAACATAATAATCCATTATTAAAGCTACAAGAAACCACAATTTTAATAAGAGTTATGCGTTCACCGATGTATGTTTGTTTGCCGCTAAAAATGAGTTAAGTGGTGCTTAAATTTTTTCCTCTTTACATATTTTGAGGGTAATAAATAATCCAGACATAGTCACGTATCATTTAGTTTAACATACGACTTTGATTTAAAAAATATTTATTTGAAAGACTAACAGGTATAATATATAATATTTATTGATAAGAATAGACACATCAAGATATTTACTAGTCCTCGTCGATAAATAAACAAAAAACAATAATAATAAAATGCAAAAATTATAAGAAGTTTAAAGACGGAAAGATTTATTTAATTCACTTAATGAGAATTGCATTATATATAACATTGTATTGCATTATATATAGCATTATATATACTAGCCTCTGTCCGCGACTTCGTTCGCATGGAATAGATACACTAACACGCAGCAGTTCCCAAAAGGAAAAACATCCCTATTTTGAAACATTTTTCATCTGTGCTCCGCTCCTATTGGTCGTAGCGTGATGATATATAGCCTATAACTATACTCGATGAATGAGCTATATAACACTGAAAGAATTATTCAAATCGGACCAGTAGTTAGTGAGACTAATCTCTACAACGTCACAAACTTTTACCTCTTTATAATATTAGTATAGATATTCACTGCAAATATCCAGATACATTATCACCAGTGCCAACTATACCGACGTGACTGACGACACAATTAGTATGGTCATCCATCGTGCCGTGGATGTTCTGGTGCAGGATATTATGGATTATCATTTAAAAATGTTTTTAAAAAATTAAAATGAACCTGCCATAAAGAGAATAATCCCAGTTAAAAAGACAGTCTAAGATAGTTAGTAAAATAATAATTCTATTCTAACTATTTTTGACATAACGAATAAAATAAAAAGGTGCGGACCAAGAGTAT
>JACEII010000017.1:3105000-3115602 GCA_014332785.1 Antheraea mylitta | reverse complement strand
CAACGATTTTTGACATAACGAATAAAATAAAAAGGTGCGGACCAAGATTTTCCAAAAAAAAAAAAAAATGTATATCCACTGCAATCTAAAAATCTTAGCAATATGTGTATACTGAATTAGTGATTGAGTCATAATAATAAATCCTACTATTAAGCCTTATTATTAAGATTGCGGAGGGATCCTCAGACATGACACACAATGAGAATAAACGTCAATTCTCTGTCTACGTGTTAATCCTAATACTAACTGG
Organism: Antheraea mylitta; assembly: GCA_014332785.1. Lineage (NCBI taxonomy): Eukaryota > Metazoa > Arthropoda > Insecta > Lepidoptera > Saturniidae > Antheraea > Antheraea mylitta. Next base: position 3,115,352 of record JACEII010000017.1, on the reverse strand, counting down.
TAGCTTAAATGTGTATATCAATTTGTATATTTGTTATACTTTCACGCGTTAGGTGCTCATCCAATCATCAAATGAAAAGCAAATCCAAGTTTGCATACACGCATTCAGGGCTACAAAATTGTGAGCCGGGACGCTTGGCAGATGTGAACCATCGACCTTTTTTGTACTGGTAATATGCATAAAAGGACAGTTTACGATAGGAAATAGATATAACATAATCAAATTTTATTACGGTGAAGGTGCTACCTTGCTTGATCAATAGCGTAGTCGGTTCGAGGAAAAAAAAATAGCATAATCAAAAATAAAATATAACATTTTTTTTTCAAGGAAAAGGTGATTATTTATGTAATAAACATTTTATACACATTAAATACAAAAATTAAAATCATATAGCATAGCCATAGCAACGCGTCGCCACACCAACAGTCGGTCTGACTCATATCGAAAGGACAAGATATTTTTCAATGAGAAAAGATCGCATCTGCATTAACACGAGCTAAGCCGAGAGCAAAAACTAGTTATGTGTAAATGAGGTATGTTTAGTTTAGAATTAAGTCGTTGTGAGTAAAATTGTTTTTAAAATCCGCTGAGTGCCTTAAGCGTTCACTTTAGTAGTCCGGTGAAGCTGTTAAGACCTTGCTGGGTCAATAGCGTAGTCAGTTTGAAAAAAAGTAGTCCGGTGAAGCTGTTAAGACCTTGCTGGGTCATAACGTAGTCAGATTGAAAAAAAAAGTTGGAAAAAAAAAACTGTGTCCTTATCCTTATTTATCAATCATTTATAAGACAAGCAAATGAGACGTTGACATTTATTTAACCTCATTTATTGTAAGCTTTCTTTGCAATTTCCGCAAAATATCTAAAACCTAATTATTCGTGTAATAACTATTCGTGTTTATCTAAATACACAATAAATATTTGAATAACGGATCTACCTTTTAATTTATTATTTATGTTGTCTTTGTCATAATTGGTTTTCAATCGATAAATCAGCTTTAGAAGTCAACTAAAAAAAAATCATACCATATTATCTAAAGTTTGATAATCCGCGATCATAACAATATTTCAATCGATACTGTAGTAGATAATTTAGTTACGAAAATATAGACATCGCATAAATAATGTCAATGTCCAAATATGTTATGCATATTGTCATAGTAAACGGTTGAACGATATAAAAGTTGATGCGATTATACTTTGCGAAAAATAAACGCTGTAAGGGCAGAGTTTGGGTTACTTACGATATAAAAAAGAGTAATGTCTAAATAGGGTTAGGAAATATGCAACATATTAACATAAAGCATTTATGATTCCAATGTTTAATTTTTTAATCGACTAGAAAAAGAACGTATAATTTTTTTATGTTTATCACGGCAAAATTACGTAATTTATAAATCAATTTCGAAAATTATTTTTTATTGGAAAATTATTTGCAGTGTATCATTTTAATTTCATCACTAGTAGACTACTCAAAATCGGATAAGAAATGTAGTGTTTGAGATATTGGTAGGTCTATGACAATGTTAAAACTTTTTTTTTCTAAGAAAACTGGCGAAAGAATACATAAGAACTACCTATATTGGCAACTTCAGAATTGGCAGTATGAATAATTCCTTCGCCTGTCTTATTGGACGAATATTATTACTACTAAGCTTTTTGAATAGCAAAACAAAATAAACTCCAAAATTATTTGCGATAGAAAAGTTATCACGTTGCCATGACAACGTGTATAATACTAACGCTAACACGCGGCGGAAGCTCTCAAAAGGAAAATATAACCCGATTTTGAATCATTCTTCATTGGTGCTCCGCTTCTATTGGTTTTACCGTGATGATATGTAGCCTAAAGCCTTCCTCGATAAATGAGCTATCTAACAACGGAAGAATTTTTCAAATCGCACCGGTAGTTCTTAGGATTAGCGCGTTCAATCATACAAACAAACAAATTCTTCAGCTTTATATATTAGTAGAAATTTGTGTTACTTTCAATTATTATTAATTCCACGTGTTTGAAATTACTATTTATTTTAGTATATTGTAATGGAAACCAAAAACCTCATACCCGTTGTGAGCAAATTCTTCAATATTTTTAGTTCAAATTGAAAAAAGAATTTCCACTACAATGCAAAGTTTAAAAACAGGAAAAGGTTCGATGTCAATGAGGTTTTACAGCCAATTACAACATCAATTTCAGAAATTGTTACGAACAGAACTTTCAGTCTAAGTTGTGCTACTAACAGAATGATATCATGTACTTATATTCAAAATAAGCACCTGCGTTTGTTTGTATTTTAATTATGCACAAACGCTGATCACTTTGGTCCAACGTTGAATTTAATATCTGCGTTATAGTTTGCGACAATTTAAATAAATTTCCTACTTTTGAGTCGCAGTGTAAATTAAAAGAGCAAGCGTTATAATTTTTTTTTCTAGAAACTGACTACGTTTTTGGCCTTAATTCTTTGGCCTTTACAGCTTCACCGGACTACTAAAGCGAGCGCTTAAGGCACTCAGCCGATTTTATTAATTAATAAAAATAAAATAAAAATAATTAAATTCTTTTATTATTCGCATATTCGGTCAAACTCAACAGGTATTTTTTGGCAGGACACAAACTTATTATAATAAACTTTATAAGAAAATGTATCATTATTGCTCCATGTCTCAATATATGTCAAAACAAGACTAATAAATAATATTAATAATTTTTAATATACTAATTATGAAATTAAAATAATTCAAAATATATTTAGTTTAAAAATTCAAAAGAGAACACAGTTATTCCATCGTTTTGGGTTTTCAGTTCTGTTGGCAACTTTATGACTGCCCCAAATTTTTTTATGGCATTACCTGACATTTATCTTCTTGCAGTAATTAGTGAAAGAGTGATCTCTTATTGGTTGATACATCATTTGACGTGTTTGCGGCATAAGAATATCTATCGAATATAATTTAAAAGTAAAAACCGCCAATTTTTGACTCAAGGGGTGATGTTTACTAAACGAAGATTTTTAAATTTTATACTGTGTCAAAATGTTTTATCTTACTTGAATCAAAATCAAAAATTCTTTATTGAGTTTAGGCCCTAATAAGGCGCTTATGACGTCAAAAACTACCACCAGTTCGGAAAATAACCCAGCAATCGACAAGAACCGGCAAGAAACTCGATTGGGAACATTTTTTTACATGTATTTCCAATACATCATACAATAGCTTATAGTGGATGCACGGAGAGGAGTCAATTCCAGACATCACTATCGTTCACATACTGATCCACTCTATAATATCCTTTTGACACTAAACCCCGCTTGATGTGGCGCTTAAATTTGCAGTCCGGCAAATCGGTAACATGTTTTGGGACTTTATTGTAAAACTTAACACTATTACCTAAGAAACTATTACTGGTTTTACTAAGTCTGAAACATGGGACGACCAGTTTATGACAGTTTCTAGTATTCACATTATGCCGGTTTTTTTACTAAATTCAGTTTTTATGGACATACATTAAATTATCAAGAATGTATTGGGAGGGTAGAGTTAAGATACTGAATTCCTCGAACTTCGTTTTTAATGATTCGCGAAGTTCCATATTATATATTGCTCGAACTATCCGTTTTTGTAGTAAAAATATGGTGTCTACCTCAGCAGCCGTACCCCATAGCAGAATACCATAAGACATTATGCTATGGAAGTAAGCGAAGTAGACTAACCTAGCAGTGTCAATATCTGTAAGCTGGCGAATCTTTCGTATTACGAATGCAGCAGAACTTAATCTGCTCGCCATTTTTTTAATATTTTCTATGATTTCTCAAATTTGATGTCTAAACTAAGTAATACCCGTGATTTAAATTGCGTTGTTCATTAACTTAATAATAAATTTTGTGTACAGAGAAAAAGAATAAGCACCATGTCGATTGCTTCATTTCGCTACGGTAAGAACACAAACATCGCTGAATGCGAAACACTTATAAAAATGTTTACTAATATTATAATAAACCCTTTATAATAACTATATTAAAAACAGTTGTAGAAGGCCTTCAACTTCATGATAGCTGAATTTAAACAAGAAGATAACAAGGTAGTTTGACGCCAGATCGTCGTAGAATTTTAAGCCAAATCTTAGTTCGTAACCTGAAGAAAGAAAAAATCTTCTGCTGAACCTACTCGGGTAGGAAAAGGGCGAAGACAAAAGAGATTGCATTAATCAGGTTAAGGTTGGATTCAGACTTTCATGGGCTTGGTTTTCGCTGTTCGTCAGCTATATAAACGTAATTTGTATTTTTTTTCGAACTGACTACGCTATTGACCTAGCAAGGTCTTAACAGCTTCACCGAACTACGAACGTTTTTTGCATATCGATAAAATGTATTGTAACGAGAAATAATAAATAAAGTACAAATTTCAATGATCGATCGAACGTTTTATTTCCTTCCACACATCTATAAGTATTAACTGTGTCGAAATGTGAAGAAATCAAATCTGAATGTTTATTTTCTTACTTTATTACGCTTATCTTTCTCATACAGTTAGTTTTCATTCAGGTACTTCTTATCCTATATGTTTGCGCCAACGAGACATTATATTGACATTTAAAAAACTTGAAGGATGATCTTGATTTTCTATTTACTCCATACTCATATATAAAAATGAACGTATGTACATCTAAGGTTCATTAACTTAACACGTTTAACAGATCACTGTAAAAGTTAGCGACTCTAAGGATTTCTCACGAAGTTCCCATTATGCTACATTGTATAATGCTACAGCATGTCCATTTCTTTAAGTTTCAACAGCTTACAAATACAATTCGTTTCGCGTAGATATTTGAACACAACTTTTTTATGCCATTTAGCTATAAATTATTACAACAAATAATAGCAAACTTGTGTGCAATCGTGGGTATAGCTAGATAGCATTAAAGTTATAAATATAGAAATAAGACTTTATAGACGTCGGTGAAAGGGGTTCTTGTATAGATCAGTCGACCCAATTTAACGTGGGATAAGAGTGAGAATTGAATATTTCTAATCGCTTGTATCTCAAGACATAGGACGTATCCTAAGGCGACGTCGCAAGGCCGGCAGCATTCCGAATTTGTGAGTCTAGTTGGTGGCAACTGGTACGGTTGGTACCGATCACCGCCCGTGCCTAAATCAAAAATGACTTTGATCAATATGAATCAGAACTCATAATACACAATTTCACGTTAAAAATAAGGTTCATTTAATTATATAATTCAAGTTTCTATAAAGAGCTATGAAATAATACACTGAGCAGTTGGTTGAATTGTTAACCATCTGTAATGAAATGTTATGTACTTAATAATTAAATACCAGTATTATTCATCAGAGCTGCCATAGAACTTTGTTGTACCGTATCTTATATTATTTGATTGCTTTATATCTATAATTTCGTATTTTAATAGAACAATCAATTATATGCGAAATATAATTATTTTTTATATTATAGGAGGCAAACGAACAGACAGGTCACCGGATGTGAAGTGGTCACCGCCATCCATAGACACTGGCAACATCAGGAGAGTCGCAAGTTCCTATAATACTTACTACTCTTTGGTCGCAAGTACGTTGCCAGCCTGTATTTTGGAGGAATGAGAAACGACGGAGGGGGCAGGGGGAAAGAAGAGGAGAGGGGAAGGGAAAAATGAAAGCACTAAATTTTTACGTCGGTTTTCTGTGAGAGGGTGGTACTACCCCGATCGAGACGACATATTCATGTTGAAACCAATAATAATAACTTCAGCGTGTCTTCATCTACAAAATGTCGTCTACACAACAAATAATTTAAATCGAATCTAAAAGTAAGTTTTTTTTACAAATGAAATAAATGTAAAAGAGAATAAGTATAATATATAACTTAAAAAAAAAAACATAGTTACAAGCTTTGATAATATTATCACTTACAAGTTATAAATGTTTATACAGATATTTAAGTTGTTAATTGCGTATAAATGATTACACTTACACTAACGCACTTAAATAATGTATTAAAATTGTGAACTATACATACATCGTATATATTAGTAATTCATATTTCGTTTTTGGAGTTTGAAAAACGTCTATACTCAACCTGCGGTTCAATACTCAAGAGCCGATTTTATTCTGGGTGACCCAATAACATTATTTATATCTGCGGTCTGCCAATGATAGCTAAAAATTACAGACTTTATGGATTATTCGAAAGTTTCAGGAGTAAAATTATAATGAATTACTTGTGAAATTCGTACAATGTGTAGTTCGATCTATTATAAGAATGTAACTCTTATATCTATTAAGAATAGATAAAAAAAAATCTTCTTCTTCTATTTTATTTTTGGCAACCAGTCTTCTATTTAGTAGACCATTACTGCCATTGTCAAGTGAGTAAAAATAATCTTGTAGCTAGTATAAAATTAATGTAAAGAGTAAGAAACGATTGATATATTATTTAAAATAGTACTTGTTATTTATTGTGTCTATTTTCGAAAAGTTGTGTTTAACATTAATGGATATTATTATTATTCTAAAATTGTAGAAATTACATTTGAATATATTTTGGAAAATTAAACTATGAATGTTTTTAAGAAAGAAATTTTGTAATTCACGGTTAACTACATTTTTATTTTACTTTTGTGTAAAACGGAACGACTTTTAATTTCGGGTCGTGACGTAGCAATGACGTCAATGCGATTGACCTTTTAGTACCACTACGTTTGTGTATGTAATGTTTTCGTTCTCAGAATAGTATAAATATTACTAAATTTATGTGATAAAGTATAAAAAATAACATTGCACTCACGTAGAAGCCTCTTAGCTGAATTATGTAGCTTGGAGAACATAAACAATATATAAATATCTGTGATTTTCGATCTGCATAATTCATGATGAAGCCGGGTAAAAGTGCAGATATAAAAGAAGAGATAGCTGAAATACATTCGAGTGGTCGCTCACCATCTCCAAAACACAAAACTAAGGACAGGTCAAGAAGTCGGTCCGGCTCTAGGAAGCTATCAAATGGACATGTCGACACTGAAACTGCTGACTCGAGTGCTGCACCCGAAGACATGGACAAATCCAAACGGGATAGCTGGATTAAATCCGAACACGAATCCTTAGATACTGAGATACCCATCCACGACCAAATAAAACAAGATATATTGGGTTTTGTCGAAAAAGAAATGAAAAAAACGGACAAAAACCCATCCTTCGTGTTTTATTCGCATGATCCAAACGGCTTGGACGAAAATTTTATGAGAACACTATCGCGACCTTCTAGCGGACATAAAGAGAAACGAAGCCCATCATATAAAAAGAAGAAGAGACTTTCATCAAAGCATAAAGACAAAGATTTGAATGATTTTGAAATACCTGGCTCTAGTCTTAGTGCGTTAGAGAAGGTAAGTCTCAGTATATATCAAATCAAATATGTTATAAAATTGCTGTCAAATACATCTTATCTTCTCATGCATCCAAAATATTTTTTCTTATTGAATGGGTTATATATAATCAAAAGTGGCTATCTACACTTCAACTTATTTTTTGCAAAATGGAAAAATGTTTCTTTTCTAAAGTTTAGCGGTAATGATTCATGTATAAACTGTATTTCAATTTACTGATGTTTTTTATACAAATATTTTTTTCTCGTCTTATAAAAATTGGCACACAATTTCATTTTTCTAAAAAAAATTAAATCACAGTCTTAAAAATTGTGTAAAATGTGTGTACCAATATATCTCCTAGCGAATCTGTAATACAACAGTTAAAGTAAGTCTGTTTTAGTTTTATACTTCTGTATTTACTACTTGTGTATTTAAATATTCTGTTGTTTAATATTGAACTTATCTTCTTTGCAGTTTTCTAAGAACCCACTATCTTGCTCTGTGACTTTGATTAATTTTTAAACAATTAAAAATAGTAAAATTCATAATCTGACACTTGAAAGCATGAAGAATAATTAGTGTTAAGTGTACTGATATAACCAGTGGAATACCAATCTGATGTTAGTAGGCTTGGACTACAGCATGTTCCAATTATTAGTTTTGGAATTCACAAACATCTTGTCTCTTAATTTGGTAACACTATAGACTAACAGTGAAGGAACACGTACCAGGAAACCTGACCCTGATAAATATTTTTGTGGTACCATTGTTTGTAGAGTGTAAAATGTCAAAATGTTGTGGACTGGTATGGTGATAATGCCTATGACTTCCTTCAGGATGAGACCTATGGTGCTGCTGTGGGTCTCTTAAAGACTGATGATGATGACTGTCTCTAGATTTGCTCTTGTGGTAAAAATGAATCAGCTACATGGGTCCTCGAGACTAAAAGTTTAATGGGTTAGGCAGTATATTGTAAGGGAATAAAATTTATTTGTTTTGTAATGTTATTTATGTTAACAGTAGAGTTTTTTTTTTCTCAAACTGATTACACTGTTGGCCTAGTAAGGCCTTAAAGGCTACATGAGACTACTACAGTTCTAGAAATGAATTTTCACTTGTGTATGTAGTATATAAAGAGAGAGACAATAATTATTATTTAAGAAAAATATTTAATTTGTTTTAAATAAAATTTCAGGTAGATGATTACCTTAAAGAGTACAATAAAGATAAAGTAGTAAATTTAAGTGGGGAGCTGGAGATAGAGGCTAATGATCTTGATAATAATAATGGTGTATCAAAAGGTCTGAGACACAAACCAAGGAAGACGAGACGAAAGATCAGAGATGAGAGACAAAATGCTGAAACCAATGGTACAGACATTAGTCCTAAAGTCTTTAAAACAGGCGGGAAAAGTAAATCAAGTATGTATACTTATGGATATTAATTACATTTGATTATTATTGAGTAATATAACACAGAAGTGTGATTGCGTTAGGTGACATTTGACAGATTTGACATCTGTCATATACAAGTTGTATGTTGGTAGAGATATACCTAGTTTTAAGTATTATTGTCCTCTCCTCCTTGCATAAAGGCTCTCCATAACCTCACCATCTCTCCTTATAAGGGGTCCATCTTTAGAGGTAAATCTATTTCCTTGAATAAAATTAAACTTTAATTACATAACAGATATCTATAAGGAAGACATGTTGACTATACTTGTTATAATATCTAGTTTTGTGTCTGCTTACTAACTGTGTGTGTTGTCATTCTCTATTGACCCAGCAAGGTCTTAACAGCTTCACCGGACTACTAAGGCGAGCGCTTAAGGCACTTAGCCGGTTTCATTATGGCAACCAGCTCAAGGGTGCACGGCACACCTCGGCTTGGCTGTTGCCTGTTGCATGCAAAATCGCGACCTATCTCAGCTAACCTAGCTAACTATTCATATGTGTATGAGCTGTTGAAACATATATGTGTACCTAGCATACACGCCTCAACAACTCCTCCATATATTTATTATTGGAAAATTGAGAGTTTTTCAGTTCGATAAGGGAAAAAAGTAAACCCTTCCACTTTCATGTGTAAGCGTATAGGTGTGCACGTGTGTGGGGGTGATCGTGTAGTGTTGTAGCAGTGATGTATATTTGTGTGTCACCGTATCGCGCAAGCAACACACTCAAGGGCTCCCTACCGAGGGATCGAACCTAGGCTTGAGCCACTGCCATGGGAGGCCTAATCGGGTAATACTCAACTAAATAGCAATTATGATGCTAGTAATGTAAGTTGGTGAGTTTTAAAGACTAAATTGAACTAGTTAATATATGTTATCAACAACATTGTTCAAATTAAAACACAACAGTGTAAGCTGTCATTTCTGACAAAGTTACAATAGCTTGTTACTTGGAGCAAAATGCCTTGTGTCATTAAGCTACCCAGTGTACAAACTAAAAATGCAATAAAATATTCATTCTTTAATTCAGTCAAAATAACAATATATTTTTATTACATAAAACTGATTATCTTTTGTAAAGCTTCCTTCTTAAGATTGAGCTTAAATAAAAAAAATATGCATGTTCATTCCAAATTTAGATTTTATAGAATGCCTACAAAAGTAATGAAGCTTTTTCAAATTTTATCTTATTGCTAAGGATCCATAAAAATTTTAATTAACTATAATATTACCTTATATATATTTTTATCTTGTTTTATAATTTCAGAATATTAAAAAATTGTTTTTGAGATATTATGCACTCATATAATGCATTCATAAAAAAATAATACTATTTTCAGCTAGGCCAAAGGATCTATCAACAATGCTTGAAAATCTAGAAGCAGGTATGCCTTACCACGATCAGTATATAGACAATCCATTTTCTTCACCATCACCTCTGACTTCACCGAATGATGAAAGAATGAATCCATTCGGGACTCATAGACCTGAGAAAATATATTTACAAGGTGGTGGCACATTTAG
>JACEII010000017.1:3018694-3090000 GCA_014332785.1 Antheraea mylitta | reverse complement strand
CAGATGATTTTTATTACTTACTGATTTTTTACATTATGTTCCATGCGATTAAGTCACGGGCACAGCTAGTATATTAATTAATAGGGTGTTCAGACACAGTCGATGGCCGTAAATCCGCATCCTTGCATCTGAGTCGGAACTTTCATCTTTGTTTTTGTAATAATGGCGACAAACTATAAAGGTCATTTCACGGGAAATTCACAGTCAAATTTTATTTCCCTCGAAATATTTTTTTTTTCGTGTTTTCTGATCAAAAATAATCAACGTGTATTTATTTTTCTTCAATGTGATACTTGTAACTTTCGAGATATGGTTTTCTAAATTTCCATACTCTGTAAAAACATTTTTCTTTTAAAGACTAACACTAACAATGTACTATTATATTTTGTTTGAAAAAAAAAAAACGGACAATGTGCTATAGTTTTTTTAAAGCTTGTACGCTTACACTCAAGTAAAGTGCCAAGAGAACAAATGAAAGAGTTCAGTATACCTATTTTTGAAATAACCGTAGAGTAATATCCATGAGTTAAAACTAAGTTATCGCGAATTTAAAATATTGTATTTTTTTTTTCAAACTAACTACGTTATTGGCCTTACTGGCTTTCACAGCTTCACCGGACTACTATATAGTAATAATAATTCTATTTATATAGGGTATTCTCAAGGTTAGCTTGGCTAGCTGCCAGTAGCTGCTATAGGTATGTTCTGGCAGTTGCGTTTGAGAGGTAGTCGTCTTCAAGCATGGTGTATCTACCATCTTAGACTACATAGTTTGTGTCGTTAGCGTTATTCAATAGAAACCTTTTTGTTTAAATCGATTGTTAATGTTCAGATCTTGTTAATAAACTGTATCGAGACGCCAACTTTATGGTTGTCATGCACGGGGACGTCAACAAAAGAATAAAGGAAAAGAAAACTTGTCAGCGGCTGTGGTTGGTTTTTCATCGAAGAATCGAGATAGATGATCATATCAATCAAAAAAGGAACAACTATTATAATCTATCAGCAGCATCATCAATATCACCACCATAATCTAACATAAAGTCACAATTGTGGATGCTTAGTGGCCAGCTGCAATGCAAAGGATATCACGAGGTACATGCATTATATCTTAACTGTTGTTAGCTGCATCTGAACGAAAACTTTAAGAGTCCTCGAAGACCCTCCGGGGTCTCCGAGTGTAGCAGAAATCACCAGTCTTTTCGGCGGTGCGCATGCTACATAGTTATTTAATATCAGATAGGATTGTGTTCAAACGCAAAAACCTATATAAAATTACATAACTGTAAAATTGGGGCCTAACCAAGTTGCTTATCGACAATCACTAACGCAAATAGAAAACGGAAGAATGTATGGAGATGACATATCTGAACGCTATATCACGTGATTTTATCACGTGTCATCTCCATACATTTTTCCGTTTTCTATTTGCGTTAGTGATTGTCGATAAGCAACTTGGTTAGGCCCCCTTATAAGTAAAAGGATATAAGTGTAAAAAAATTACATTTTCAAGTTGTGTATTTTGATACAATCTCACTAACAGCTGAATAACAACCAGACAATAATACGATAAAATAGAACAATAATACTAATGAATTCTTCCATAAAATATAAGAACACGTTCCCAGCCCTCTGTCCCATTGATGCACTGTTTGTATTACCACCGGAATTAGCAACCCAAGCGTGGAGAAGAATATAGCGCCGACCAAACCTATTAGAAGTTCTAGATCTGGAACTGCTGTCGCCAGGATAACTGTAAATATAAATAATACGGCGAAAATAAAAATCCAAACTTTTTTCCACTTCATTTTTGACAATCAATCTTTCCGATTATTTCTGCCATTGTCACGTAGTCAATAATATCACAAGCGTCGTGCGATCACTTCAATATTAAGCGTCGTGTGAGTCAATATTCTAACGAGATGGTGGATACCTTGTTAGTACCTTCCTGGGAGTTTTTGTGGCATCTCAAAATTTATGCTCCGTGGTATTATTTTCCATTCACTTCACTTATGCACAACAGACTAACTATATTACGTAAAACACCACCAAATTTACAAAATATAGAGTCCAATAACACAAGATTATGAATAAAATATAAAATCCACTACATGACAGACTAAGATCCCGCCAAAAACTTAGAAATCCATGCTTGTACTAATTAATTTGTTATGTCGATAAATGTCTTAAAAACCCGGCTTATATCTATACAAATATTATAAAACGGCATTTTGTGAGTTTGCATGTTCGGAGTAATCTCTGATACTATTGATCCGATTTTAAAGATTCTTTACTGTTAGAAAGGCATATTATACTTGAGTACTATTTATTTTGATAAATAAATATTTTGAGTAGTTATATATAATTAAAATCGTCGAAAATTCTACAATATGGCGTGAGCTGCTTGAAAGGCTTAAAACAAAGGAATTAAATATAGCAAAGATAAGTATAGCAAATATATACATTACTTTTAGCTTAACAAAAAAGTCCACAAAACCATATATTAAATTTAATATCTCCACCAAAAAGATGGTTTTTATGAAAAAAAAAAATCTACAAGTTTATTTTGGATACATTTACGAATACTTTTCAAAAAGTTAAACAAAACAAAGTTGCTCGGGTTAGCTGATATAGGCGTAGGGTTGCACCCAACTTTAAAAAATTACTGGAGATTAATCGATTCATTTATTTTTGTTAAATCTATTAGATAAAAAAAAATTACTTCAAAAAAGGTTATTACGATACCTTTCTGTAATTATAAATTTTAAGTTTTAAAAATCAACCATTTTTATACGCAACTATGCGTTCAGTTATGTGTGTTTTCCTTAAGCGGAGACTTGGGCAAACGGTATTCTACTTATATTTTTCTTCTGTACATGAAATATCTTGCTAAGACAATAAACTATTATAGACACATTTGCTAGTATCAGCTAGTTCTTAAATAAATGTGACTAACACGAGCGGCCTTTAGCAGATACAATTCCTTTATTTTATCCTGAGGTAAAAGTACTATACAAAATTTTAAATCCTGCAGTCTATATTTCACACTTATATGATTTATTATATCAATAAATTTATCTTTATAAGAGCTACAAGCGTTCAAAAGTTACTAAAATTACTCTACTTTTCCGCCGTTCTTATACAACAAACGAAAACATCTGAGAAACATAGAAAACAAATGAGATACATATAAGTATTGTCCAAATATTTCTTGTAATACTTTTGTTTCGATTCAAACTTGGTCAATTTTTGAAGGATTTCGTTCTTTTTTTTAAATTGGTACAATAATCTCTAGCAGCAGTTGTCCCCGTCGCGCTATAATTTCTAGTTCGAATATAGTGCGACAAGAATAGATTACTGTTGAAAGATATTTTTGATTATTTTACTTAGTCTGTATTACTATAATAAAATGCTGTCCAGAAATATTTAATATTCATTAATTTAATTTTTAACAAAGTTCAACGAATCTTAATTCTTCGAACCGCAAAATAATTTAGGACTTGCAAATAACAACGCGTGCTTGTTAAGATTTGAATGTCTTTAAATGCAACTAATTTTATTATTCCATTCATAATAATATAATAAGCTGCACATCATTGAAGTTCGTTTGTAGATGGGTTCTAATGAGATTTTTTTGCCAACGTGACGAGTTCAGAGTAGGAAAAGTCAATGCAGTTAGTCAGGAGTTCGACAAAATCGTTATGTGTGTTTGCAAATTATTTTCATTTAAAGAACAGTATTAAATTATACAAGCATAATAATTTAAACCAGCTATAAACATAAAACGTAAAAGAACACAACTTCGCTTAATAATTATAAAACTGAACTTTCTGTTGTTGAGTTGTAAATTACATCGGTTTATGACGTGGATTAAGGTTAATTACATTTTTACGGATTTATCATAGTAAATTTATAACAAAAAATCAATTTATATTGGACCAGTGATTCGTAACCTTTTTCGCGTTTACGTCTTTGTTATTTTGTTTGTAAGTGTTAAGTTTGTGTAAGTAACTATAACTTATATTATTTTAGACGTTTTCATCAATCAATTATAGCATTCTAAATTATTTAGCCCACCTGTTAATATAACGCCAGTTATCCTGAGCAAAATTTGGCTAACATTGTGATAATCCTTTCTGACGTTATTCTGTAGCCGCGTCCATATGATCTCCATAGGAGCGTACATTTGTAAACAGTAGGTAAAGAATACTGCAAGCGCCACTAATATCTTCGCAATTAGTGCTGTGCTGAAATTTAAATTGTTATTATAACTTAAATCCTACCATAAGGTCATAAATGTAGTGCATACATTTTAAAAGTTAACTGGTAATTTTGTTAGCAAAAACTGCAAATTATTTTCAAATTCCAAAATTCTAAAACAAAATTTTGTATCTTCCCAAATCAGCTGTGATAATAATTTTCATAATATTACGCACCGGTAACGTACGGTAACGATTATAAATTTGGTAATTAAATAAGTGTCTATAGTGTTATAATTTCAGTAAGGATATTTATCCCTAAATCAAGGCAATGATAAATTTAAGCGTATAAAATATGAGCTCTGAGACGACATTTGTTTATCTTATTGCGAACATCCCTGTGTTTGAGGAAAATAGTAAGAAACCCGATATAACTTTTGATTATAATTTTTAATCTTAAAATTACTTGTTACTTCATTACTAAAACCTTCCTATAAGGACGCGTCAGTTTGCCGAAACTGATCTATGTCGTGTTCAAATACATTTAAAGTAGGCTATGAACCATGAAGCTACTGAGAAGTTAAAATTACTAGCGTTTTGCATTTTAAAAAAAATGTATGTCGTCCGTCACACAGACCGATGCTTTAGCATAGGAAGGTTAGATATTTTCATTTTAGCTACTTGTATGGGTATTTCGGTTATATTTACAAAACTGTTTAACGTTTTTGTGAAAGTGGTAACTTTTTTAGCTGCTTTGAGCTATCTTCTGTAGGAGAAAAACTTATGTGTTCGCGTCACTCATTCCTCGACATGCTAGTAAAGCGTCTCTCGATTATTTTTGTTATTGTTTTTTTACTGAACTTGACATGCGTTTTACGCGAGTAACCCTAATTTTTATTTAGTTAGGGGTGTAAGGGGTGTCGAGTAACATCTTAAGACTTGAGACACCCAAGCCAACCTCACCTGCACGTGGTGCACCCTGCTGATCAACGAACGAGGCAATGGCGATAGCGGGGTGGTAGGGTTATACAGCCCGACTGGGTCGCAACCACCATGTACATGGCGAAAAAGCCCGTCATAGTGACTCGCTTTTGCGCGTCGCGTTTCGGGATCAGCCTGTGCATATCCAGTACACGGTGACTTTCGTCATTATGGCCGGCATGACAGCGGCGACCGACGATGGATAATCTGTCTCTCTGTGGTCGCCACTGTTCTTGGATTGTACTATACTTACCATCAGGCATAGTGCAGTCACTTTGTCGTGCTTCGATAAAAAAAAAGTTAGCATTAACTGAATATATTCTGCGGTTATTAGGCACCGCTTTTACTAATCTGTAAAGCTGCCTGTAAACCCATGTTGATATTTGTTTTTGTAAAAAGACCGATGATGTCTTATAACGATAGAATATAATCACTATAACCCACCCGATTACGCGATGTAGTGGAATAGATAGCACAAACTATTAGTCAAGAAATGGTATTTGGTCGTGATGGAAACAGCAGCTATGGTATTTTGTTAGTTCGCCTAGATAGCTATCACCTTTGTTACAAATCAGTTAGCACCTACAGGGTATGTTTCAGAACGAGTTCTGCTCTAGGTTTAACGTGCTTAATACAAAGGAAGTGGCGCGTGATACCTGGTGACAAAATGTTGAAATAAAAACTATATGTGTATATATATATATATATATATATATATATAAATAGAACATATAGCCTTAAATGATGTATGTACCAGCCTGTTTCAATTTTCGGTATATCGGTACATTGATACAAAACGACGGTGGCATTGATAAGGACGTGAGGAATACAATAAATGTAGGATGAATGAAATGGCGAAATGAATCTGGGGTAGCTTGTGACCCACGAATGCCTTTGAAACTTAAGGGTAAAGTTTATAAAACTATGATAATACCGGTCATACTGTATGCATCTGAGTGCTAGGCTACGAAAGAGATAGATGAGAGAAAATTACATGTGGTATAGACGCGAATGTTAAGGTGGATGTGTGGTGTAATTAGAACGGATAAGATTAAGAATGAGTATATCAGAGGCAGTTTGAAAATAGCACCAGAGACAGAGAAGCTGAGGAGTAATAGGTTAGCATGGTATGGGCATGTCATGAGGAGAGATGAAAACCATGTAACTAGGAAAGTGTTGAGTATGATAGTGGACGGATATACGAGTAGAGGAAGACAGAAAAAGGTGTGGATGGATTGTGTGAAAAATGATATGTACGTAAAAGGTGTGAATACTGAGATGACATCTGACAGGAGAGAATGGAAAAGAAAACATGTTGTGCCGACACTACTTCGGTGGGATAAGGGTAATGATGGTGAGGATATTTATAAATAGAACAGATCCGATCATATTGGTTCTGTTTCTATGAGTAGTACTAATACACAGGGTTTCGGTTTACAATCAAATTTTTCACGACTTATTAAAGTCGTAAAGCGAGTTATGGAGATATTATTTAGTAGTCTCTTAGTTTTTACGTCGTGTAGTTGATATATTATTTTAAGTAGATATTCTTTCCGTTATTCGTTCCCGAAGAAAACTTAATATAGTTGACTACAAATTTTTCACCGGATATACCTAAATCTCTCGTTTAATATCTTATCTCATTTATATACAAATGGAAGATAACTCAAATAATGTATTCAATTTATACATTTATTTCTGGGAACAAAATTCATATATTAATATCTGAGTGTGTCTCATGCGGCCTACATATGAAATAATTCGAGGAGTTTCTTTGAAATACATACGGCTTAAATCATACTGTTTTCGCTTAGAATACCGAAGTTTACATTTGTATTAGCTTTTCATTTATCTTGTTGAACAGACAAATATTTGCGTAATGGGGTTTATTAGATATATTCGTGGGTGGTTAGTTCTGACGGCGAAATTTGAACGTCTTGTGTGCAAATGTATGTATTGCAGACACAGACCTGAAATGTTCAAACGTCACAGAGACCTTACTGTTATTAATTAGGTCTATTATGTTCAGTGCCAATATATAGTAGCCCAAGTTTTTCTGCAGGTCTCAAAGTATCTCTGGCGAATTTAATTATAGTTAATTCAAAGATATAAATATGAAATTTTAACAACAACACAGAGTTAATTTTGCATTTATAATCTTATGGTGTAAATTATTAACTTTTGAAAGCGTTTTGTGAATACTAATTGGACTAATTCATTCACTACTTGCTTATTTTTTATTAAACTCATTAACACGAAGAAGAAAGTTCGATTACTTGCTTTGTTATTAAATTGTATTTGTTTTATTTTTATTATCTATTGTTTTTATATTTAAATTAACTAATTTGCTATATTTTTATAAATAAATTTATTTTTTTATTCTTTTAGAGATCGGGGCTATGTATTTGAAATAAAGAAATACTATTCATTACATAAAGTTTGATATCCGACGGCATTTTTTTTTTTTGGTTTGAAAGTTATTGAAGTTCCTTTATTAAAGAAAAGTAATACATATATAATCGTTATATATTATATCTTTTGAATTTTGTTCTATTACGTCAGTCCGAGCCTGAGCAGATTCGTCATGATGCATTAATTCTAAAATAAAAATAACAACATCAATAAAATTTGCTTTATACATACAATATGTTTACATACTTTAAAGATATCTACTCAGAGTGACTTTTTGAACAAAGACTTACGTATGTTTGATTTTGATGTATTCGATATTTAATGAATATATTATAATCCAATCCGATCTGATCCGACTATACGATCCTATCTGATCAGATTATATTCGATCCGGTCCAGTAAAATAAAATTGTATATCTCTACATTCCTCCATGTAACCGATCAGATCATATTCGATCCGATCCGGTACAATACAAATTTATATCTCTGCATTCCTCCATATAACCGATCCGATAATATTCGATCCGATCCGGTACAATACAATTTAATATTTCTGCATTCCTCTATATAACATTTAACTTTACAAAACGCGGTCTACGTTAAGCATACAGAAAAGGAGTAAAAAAACTTTTTTCTGAAAATACGTATTAAAGTACTTGATTTAAGTTTTGCGGTTTGTTATACAAAAAATAGACTAGTTCAGCGGTTTTCATTTGACGATTTATTTGATATTTTCATTCCTTCAAAATGTTGTTCTCAATTCTTTTTAGTGGTTCGAAAAGAAAACGCTCATTTTAGAACACAGGTGTTATTTTTTGAACGTAATTTATTCCTAATACACTTTCAGTTTATTTATATTTTATAATATCTTTTCTCGAATGAGATAGACAGTAATGCTGACGTTATATAGATTCACCTCTTAATACAAAACATCAAATATCTTTCTACACTTTTAATACTTTAACGCTGTGTTCAAACTAATATAACAATGTGTATGCCAATAAAAAATATAAGATACTACATGACTTACATTTCATCTTGCGGTAAATTCAAGGTTATGCTCCCAAGAACCTGGTTGCCGTACTTCAAATAACCAATGACACCGACGAAGCCATACAGCACGGTAACGAAGACCATTGTGATGTTCAACACTCCAGGGCAGCCTAGAAACTGTTCCGGCTTTGCCATCTCATTTTCCACCGGCATCACCACGTTGATGCCTTCTATTGCAAATATTACTGTACTGAAAAAAAGTCATGTTATTTATTACTTTGTATTTATTTTGCTATACATCCTAAATATGGGTAAATTACTTAATAAGCATGCCACTGATGTACTGAAGAATGATGGCAGTAACTCAGTTTTCTGTACGACGTAGTTTCATCAAGGGAACATTTATTAATATTCAGTTTTCCTAGACAGTCAATTAGTAGTATTATTATAACCAACCGCTGAACCGCGCCGTAGGCACGCGAGCGACGAGAGGGGAGGGCGAAGCATTTGTTACGGACTGTCTGTGTTAGACGAAGATGAGATAAGCTCTTAGTAGTCCGGTCAAGCTGTTAAGACCTTGATGGGTAAATTGCGTAGTCATTTGGAGAAAAAAAAATGAGATAAAATATCTAAAGATGGGTCGAACCTTATCTCGAGAATCTATGTCAGAATATTCAGTGTAATTTATTTACCTAACGAATAGTTATTAATTTTTTTGTTTGAGTTCAATCACTTTTTCTTTTTTATTTAATAAATGCCTTCAAAGGTTTTATATTTCCAAGAATTAAAGATTCATTTCATTTATATTGGTTTTTATTTATACTTATCTTAAAATCATATTGGACAAGAACTGAACTTGGTTATACTTGTACTCGTAAATATATAAAACTCATTTAGTAGTTTTTGTGAAAAGTTAATAAACATTCATAAACCTTTACAAAACTTTTTCGTTAATATTAATAGGATTATCCGAATAACAGAGCCAAACTACATCTTGACAAGCCTTGAGAAAATTCATACCATTCAAAATTGACTCCTAATAGATCGCTAAAGAGTTCTAATTCCTTTATCTACCTAATGTATATGTATATCAAAACCCTTGAATTCATGAGGGAACCTACAAACTATTTTAGACAAACCATGAAATAATGTCACAAAGAAGCCTGCGGCTCGTTTGTTTTAAGTTACATAGTAACCTGGTCCATAGAAACTTTTATAACTTAAAGCAAAATAATGTTTTATACTAACATAAAACTAGGGATATCTATAGTGGTTAATCTAGAAAACTTTCACGAAGACAATGTTTAAGAGCCGGTTTATATTTATGTATCTGCCGTACATGTGAGATTTATTTGTGATTATATATTTTTAGCTAACTTATGATATATATATATATCTAATTAAAATCTAATAACGTTTAGCCTCAATCAGCTGATTAAGTGACACACTACCGAACATAGCTGAATACCATATTCGATACAGATGGGCCGAGGCTCCGCACGAAAATGACCCACGGTCTCATTTCTCTACGTTCTTCACAGTACAGCTCCTCCGAGAATCGAGTCCACAAAGAACGATCAAATACAACGTTAGCAGATAGAGAAATATAATATTGGTATAGTTACCACGAACTATTGTTCATTCGTTAGATGCTACTTGCTCAACTGTCTGAGCGAGAATGTCCCTAATTCCTTCTCCGACTCGCTTCTATATACTATACAACTGAGTCACGAACATCGGATAACTTCAAACAATGGTGTTTCAGATCATTAGTAACCTCCCCGATGTAGTCAATAGTACGGAGATTGCTAACAATGTAAATAGAAATCAATTGTCGTATGTATGTAACGCATCAATTGATAACGGTTGCACTAATTTGGTTAATTCTATTGTTGTTGTGCTTGTAATTTCAGGATAAGGTTCTAATGAAAGAAAATGTTTGAAATATCTTACTAAAGAGTGAAAATTTGGGCTAAATTATTTGTATATAAAAATGAGTGAGACAATTATTGACAAATTGACGCTCAGTTGTCATTTTAGTAAATTGTATGGTTCAATTAGACATCCGGGCAAAACCGTGGTGGATAGATAGTCGTATATAAAACATGTGATGTTAAGTAAATTAAGAAGTAATTTGAACTAGCGAGGATTCACTGAACCTGAAAAACTAGGAACATGATTACAAAGACAGAAAAAAGGTTAATTAAACCTTTCTGGCTACATTAGTGCGTATCGTATTCAGGCTCAAAGGCTGTTTTTACATGATACACCACTTTCCCGCGTGAAAACGCTATAACGCAGGAAAGCATGCTTGTGTAAAAATAAACAATAACTTGAGACTGATTGATATACGCAATTTCCCGTGTTTAGCTATTTAAAGTAAATTTTATTTGGTATTTGCCAATAGTTTTATTATACAAAAATGTCTCAAAGTAAACTACCCATTTGCCAGATAGTAAATTTAAGTACCATTACAAACAGGTTTTGTTATCAAAAGCTATTATACGGTGCATCATTATACTCATATATGCTAGATCTAGTAAAAGGCCAATAAAATTTAAATACCAGAAACAGCAGCAAATTAGTCTTTCCATGCTTCAGGCTCATTAAGACTAAACAGTTTTTTAGGTAATAGTGTTAAGTTTTATAACAAAGTCTTAACACATTACCTATGTGCCGGATCGTGGGTTCAAGAACTATGTCAAGCGGATTTAAATGTTCAAAGGCTATTATAGGGTGGATCAGTGCGTGAACGATTGTGATGTTTGGAAATGACGACCCTCTCTGTGCATCCACTAAAAACTAATGTAACTATTTATAATTTGCAAAAATATATAACATCAAGAGATAAACTAGACTGAGATTCTTGTTGGTTCTTTTTGATGACTGGGTTGTTTTTCGAACCGGTAGTAGCTTTGACGTCGAAAAGGGCATTCTCAGGGCCTAAATTGAATAAGGTATATTTTGATTTCATATGAATGATAGCGATCTGTGGAAATAACACCCCTCACTGTACTTCCGCTAAAAGCGATTATTGAGATGGTATAGTTTTGGCATTTATAAGTGGCTACTTAGGATTTAAATTGGATAAAGTATTTATGACTCTGAATTTGATATTGAAACTCGATACGAATAAAACTATAGTAACTCCTAATAATCTACGAAACATAAGTTGAAATATAAGTTACAATGTTTTCCTATGAGTTAAGTAAGGACAATATTTATCGCTAGGTTTCGTATACTTTCCTGGTACTAAAATTTTTGTCCACGTTTTGTTTTGGATCGGCTTTGTTAAAATATTTTTGCAGTAGTGTATGAACATAACTTTACGCTCTTATATGATTTGTTTTCTACTTGTACTATCGACACATTATAAAAATATGTTGTAATTTTTTTTCGATACAAATAGTCTTGCAAAGAACTCAATATCAAATAAATGGGTTGTGTTCATGTCAAAATACGAAATACTAGAGAATATAGACCAACGTAACTCTTTATTTAATCTGGTAATGAGAATGTGACTAACGTAAAAAGTAAACAAATAAATGACAGTCTACATAATAGTCTAGACTTATTAAGGCTCGGCATAATATTTGCTGCTTACGTAATTGAAACAAGTTATAATTTATTACGGTTCTCTAATACACTGAGAGGTAATTTAAAAATTTCTTTAGGTACATTTTTGGTAGGTTTCTTATGGTCCGTTTATTTTTGTTTTAATGTGTACTACGTATAAATATCTATACAAAGCGTGTCTCGTATAGATGTCTTGGGAATTTATGCAAATCCAGCTTTGTGTGGCGTTCACGAGATAGCGTAACAAAGTCGATTGTGGCAGAAATTTCCTCTCTTGGGAGGCGTTGCATTTTTACTCAAGTTCGCAAAGGGAATATTTGTCGAACAAATATGTGTAGGTTCCTTTGACACACCTCTAGCATTAACGGCTCGATGAATTTTAACATGTAAGGAGTTGTTAGATTCATGTTTTCTTATATTAGCCCTATTGTCCTCTATCTTTTGTAGGTTCACGTGAACACAACTTCTAATGAGATAACATCTTAACATTATCCAAAACAAAGTTTTGTGAAAATATTGCCATAAATACCTATATTTCTTGGATATCTGTATTATTGTTGTTCATGTTTTTTTTTCTGGTTCTATAGTTCTATTCTTTGCACGCACAATAGATAAATATATATTTATCTAATCTTATACCTTTAAACAAGCAATTCTTGTATATTTTTATATTGTTTTCTTTTTCGAACTGACTACGCTATTGACCTAGCGAGGTCTTAATGGCTTCATCGGACTACTAAGGCCAGCGCTTGCGGCACTCAGCCGATTATTTTTATATTGTTGTATATTCAGAATCTCGGAAACGGCGTCAGCTATTTCCGTGAAACTTAGTATGTAGGTGGTTTCGGGGACGATAAATCGGATTTGGATAATGGATTTCTTTATTGAGAAAACTTTTCATCGTTTTTCAAGTGTTTTATCTTAATTTATTTTAGATTTTTATATGTCAAAATAAAAATAGCTCAAATAAAAATCGGCTGTTTCTAAAATCCGTCTGACCCCTGTTCGAATCCGAGTGACAGCAAAAGGGATATCTTTTAAAATTTTTTTTTTTGGTAAAAAATTCTAATTTTGTGAGGCAAACCTAACACTTTAAATTAATTTAAAAATGTTATTTTAAAGAACCTATTTCACCCTCCCCCAAAACAAGGGCTGGCAACGCACTTGCGACTCCTCTGGGGTTGCTAGTCTCTATGAACGGCGTTGATCGCTTAACTACAGGAGACCCGCCTGGCTGTTTGCCTCCTATATGATACATACATATGAAAAAAAAGTAAAAACGTAAATAAAACAGATATGTATTACATTCAACTTCTTTGTTTTTTTTTTCATTAATCTTTTTACATACTTGTTGTCGTTGTAGTCTCATTTATAATTGAAAACCTATCGTTCATGTCTAAATACGTCATTTATGATTTTGTTATGAAGCTGATAGTTTTGCTGAGAATTTAAAATAGAATAAAATTTCATTATAATGTTAAATTTTTTAAAGTATTGTACTTAATTTATAATTTTCAAATTAAACATAACGTAAATTATATAATAATTAATCACTTACGAAAATGCCAGTGGCTTCACCAATAATAACATATAAGCCAGATGAAAATATAAAATGTAAGCCATGGTATAATTTAACTACACCTTGTTCCTACTCTAAATTGAGACTTGTTTTACAGTTACCATCTTGATGTCCAAATTCAGAATATATAGCTGTGACTCTTAAATACATGTAATATTTCTTCGGGTAAAAATTAAGAAATCATGCACCTAAAGAATAATATTAAGTTGGTAGTCAATAAATAAAATCATCTACCTTAAAAACAACGGCCATTTTGTTACGCCCGTGGCCATCTCAGCTACAGGAGGTTGCGGTATATCGTGGAACGTGTAGTAACATGTGATGCCAAAAATTAACACCAGACAAATGTTTGCAAACACGGAAAATGGAACCAGGAATTTCAGGTATCGTATCTGAGTAATCAGAATCAGAGGTAGCAATAGAAGCCCGCAGTAAGCTTCCACAGGCATCTTGTGTTCGGGTGCGAAGTGGTCGAAGATCTAAAATAAAGCTTTTATTTATTAATTCAGGAGATACACCGAGTGTTGAATATTTATCAGCCTCTTAGAAATGAACATTGTAATCATGCTATTATATGTATTATACTGGTACTAGATGCATGTAATTATACTAGTTTTTTTTTCTCGAACTGATTACGCTATTGGCCTTTATTTTTGGCCTTTACAGCTTCACCGGACTACAACTCTATACTAGTTCACTATTGAGATATTAATTGTTTTTTTATTTGCGCCTTTGGTCCTTATTCACACTTTAACAAGTGTCATCTGATGAGAGTAATAACCCAAGTAACTTATATATTTAAAAGAAATATTATGAGCGGTACATACATAGGTCTTATAATTAAAGTTAGGTATCTTTACATATGAGGACTTATACGATTGATATAAGTGGAGAAGGCGAGAGTAAGGAAAGTTTTCATGCAGGTGGGGCAAGGTATTTCCGGAGGGATGGTTGCGGAGTGATAGGGTTTTACAGCCTGACTGGATCGCAACCACTATGTATATGGCGAAACAGCCCATCATAGTGACTCGCTTCTGCGTGTCGCGTTTCGGGATCAGCCTGTGCATATCCAGTACTGGGTGTCTTTCGTCATTATGGCCGGCATGACAGCGGCGACCGGCGATGGATAATCTGTCTGTCGGTGATTGCCGATGTTTCTGGATTGTACTATGCTTAACATCAGGCATAGTGCAGTCACTATGTCGTGCTTCAATAAAACAAAAAAAAAAAACATTTTCAATCTTATCAGTAACTTGTTTAGTGTATCTACCTAACAAATAATGTTGATGGAATTTATAAGGAGACGTCACAACTTTGTAATACGAGTAGATGTATCAAAATTGATAGTGTGTTATTAATCGTTTAAATGAAAGAAAACAATTTACTAACATAAATCAAATAGCTGTACATATGTAATTACCGGGTCGAAGAAGTTCTTGAAAAAAAAAAGAAAAACGTTTCAAGATGAATTTGGTAAGTAATACATTATCTACGTAAAAACTGTTCTCCAAATTGTGAGAGCCATTTCAAGCAATTTCAGGCAAACCAATTACGTATAACGGTTTTGTTTGAAAGTAGAGGGCTATAGTTTTAAAGGAAGACCAAAAACGAGGAGAATATAGATCGATTGTTGAATTTGTTTAGGATGTTTTTGTGTTAAATAAAGGTTTTAAAGTGTTTGAACATGATAGATGTGTCGAATTGAATTACGAACACCACACACTGGGAGAAATAACCACCTTACTGGCACACTTAGGTCCGAAATCACGCGGTGTATATTAAGTAACCAAACAGGGGAGTAGGGTTTTATATATGACGGATTATGACGATTATGCGTTGAAATAACCAGTTACAGTGACTCTTTTATTTTGATATCAGTTAATGTGTATACGAATAAGCATGCAGGCTAGATTGACAGCACTGATTGCCGATATATTGTAAGGATTTTCGACGGCCGCCAATATTTTCTGGAATACAGTATTGATTTTTTGGAATACAGTATTAGACAGTAAAGATACTGTGAAGCCATTTATCATACTAATATAAAAAAAAGAGATCCATTTTTCTTTACATATTTAGAACGATTTGCGAAATTCAAAATTCGAAGGTTCAGCATTCAGTTTAATATTGTCATAAATTTTAATATTATACTATTTCGTAAATAAGCTACCATTAAACTATTTGAAATTGTACCCAATAATATTAAATCAACCCTTTTCAAATTCGAAACAGCGTCTTCGCATTAATTAATCAGAATACTGATCAAATATTACGTATGTCACTTTACCTTAGACGTGACTTAACCAAGTCTTATGCTGGGTACAGACCTAGCGAATGAGTGCGAGCGAAATCTAGCGAACGAACGCAAATGAGTAAAGTGGACGTCTTAGTGAAATGATCATTTCGTCATAACGTCTAGATTGTTTATCAGATCATAAAAACCAAATTATTGGAGGTTATTTGTAAACTTTGAAAAATTTTTGTAGGTTTCCAAAGCCGAAGTAAGGCAGTGATTTTTGTTTCATATACCTCTTTAGGTCACATTAGGTATATATATTATTTTCGTATTTTAGATGTTAAGCTATTTTTTTTTATTTATTTGATCTTGTTTATGAACAATAGGAAAAGTATACATTTATAGAGCAGCAAATTTATAGTGCAAATAAATGTGAGGTCTGGAGTCTGAAAAAGGTTCAAAGAACTGAACTACAGATTTCCAGACCCTCGTTCTCTAGAATGGAGCTGTATTCTTATTACTTTTGCTACAAACAGTAAATCAAGCTATAAAGGTCTTATGAAACTATAGATAATAGATTTTCAGTATTTTTCTATGAAAGTGCGAGTAACCAATTTTGAATAAAGCATTTTGCTTTGTGGTTAGTTAACTGATAAATTCGCAGAATAGAATTAATCTGGTTGTATATATGAGGACCAAGAAAACAGAAAGAAATATGTGAAAATAGTAGACGGAGTGAATTCGTCTTACATACATGATGTTTGTGTCTTTTACCTAAATGAATATTAGGATCTTACTTTAAGGACGCGCTCTCAAAAAAGGTCCATTTTCACTGTTTTTCGGCAAGAATTACAACAAAACTACTCAACTTTGGTAAACATAATGACTAACTACAGATACATTGAACCTTTAACCTTTGAAGATTATTTTTTAAAACTAATGAGTTTTCATTTATAATAATCAATTCTCCCTAGTCTCCTCGCGCAAAACAGCCTGATTTTCGGTATCAAAATCTCAGTAAGTTTTTCTTAATTTAAAAAAATACCTGATTATGCTACATATAATCAAGTTTAAACAACATGAAATAAAATCCAAGTTATGTATACTACATCTGAGAAAAAAATTATTTAGTTGTGAACAAAATTTCACCATTTTATGTTAATAATGTAGACTTTAAATCATATAGAATAAGGTTCAATTTATTTCTTTATTTAGATTCGATTGCCACAAAAGTATGAAAGAAGGATTCACATCGCGTTTAGACCGCGCTCTGACGCCATACGGTAAGGACGTGTACGTCGTTTTGTACTCGACTTGACAAAAATAAATCGCTGTAGAAATACTTATACACTTCACAAAACGTTTTGATCATTTCGAAATACTAACCAACTTTTTATAGTGGTTTTTTCTACTAGTAGTAAGAGACATTGTAATTAGGTTGAAACAAAAGTTCTAAATTTAGTTTTTATTACGTTAGTTCTTTTTAACCGACTTCAAAAAAAGGAGTAGGTTATCAATTCGACTGTATGTTTTTTTTATGTTTGTTACCTCATCACTTTGGACTGGCTGAACCGATTTTGATTATTCTTTTTTTATTTGAAAGCTAGTGCTTCCCGTGTGGTCCCATTTTTTAGTCCAGTTCTATCAACGGCATCCAGTGCAAAACCGTATAAGTGTTAAATTTGCATTAAGTGTGTATACGACAAATAGACGAATAACTCGATATCATGCCAACTGATTTCAATGAATCATTTTTTATTGTAAAGGATGTTCTTCAAGGGTAGTTTGATGAGAGTTTGGTTAGGTTCTGATTATGGGATTCGTGACAAAGTAAGACAACTTTCAAGAAACAAGCCTACTCCATTCTTAAGGGCCGGTAACGCATCTGTGATTCCTCTCGAGTCCATGGGCAACGGTGATCACTTACCATCAGGTGACCCGCATGTTTTAGTAATATATATATATATATATACACTATTCATATGTTTTATTTAATTTGGTTAATTTGATAAACTATTTTTTTCCGGTTTTTAGTGCCTAATTTTTATGCCTCTGATTAATAGTGAAGTCGGTTAATACTTTTTTTTGAAAATTTACTTTTATGTTTTGAGGTACTGTTATAGAACTTCTTGACGGGTAGAAATACATATGTCGTCTTGGTAGTCCTCTTGTTAGTAGTGACGAGAGCTCACCACAGGACTTAACAAGGTGAGCTGATGGAGGTCTCCAGAAATTGTTATCGAACTCCTTAACGGGTAGAAATAGATATGTCGTCCTTATAGTCCTTTTGTTAGTAGTGACGACAGCTTACCATAGGACTGAACAAAATGATCTGATGACGACCCACTTCAAAAACTGTTATGGAAGTCATTGATGAATAGAGACAAATATGTCTTGTTTGTACTCCTTTCGTTAGGTAATAACAAAATGGCCTCATAATGGACTCTTAGAAATGTGTAGGGAGCTCTTTCATGGGTAGAAATATATATGTCGTTTTCGCATTCTCTTTATTAATTTTTATTATCTATTCAGAATATATATAATAATATCATAAACATGCTGCAAAATTTACAAACAAATGTAATCTTTCAAAAGAATATAAGACTTATTTTTTATAAAAACATGATCTCTCAAGTCTTGTTTATAAATGAAACGAATCATTTGGTGAAAAGTGAATCTTAGCTAGAGATGCAAAGTTTGTCGGTGGAATTAGGGTTCGTTTTACACAAAGGCCGTCATATGCTGCCCGTTGTACTATCGGTATTACAACTTACAATTCAGGTGTTTTGTAGTATGTTATTCACAGAATTATTTTTGATATAGAAACAAAAGCTAAGTTAAAAATTCTCTTATCTAAATCTCTGAGCACATACTCATGTTTATAGCTAATATCTATATGTACTACAATTCAGTTATCACGATATAGCCACTTGTCTAGCCCATGAGGAATTAAACATTAATAAGACACTATGATACTTTTCAGCATAAACTCTATATTTCTAGTCACTCTATACTCTACAAACATTTTGGTATCACGACAAAGATACGCTTACGCAGCTAGCGCATCTACGCATAAGAAATGTAACTTTCATCAGATAGAGTGAGACTAAACATCTGAACCGAAACCTGATGTTTGTAGATAGTATGAATACTAAAGTTCAATTATCATGATACAGCTACTCATCTGATCTATAAAATGAAACGTTGATCTGACTCTATGAGACTAGACCACTGATCGCAAAGTTGAGGTTTCTAGTGATTATCAGTACCGAAATTCTGTTATCATGATACAGCTACTCATTTGGTCTATGAGAAATTATACTCTTATCTGATACGACAAGACTCAACTTCAGAACGCAAATTTTATGTGTATAGCTATTATTGATATAAAAAAATATCACGAAATAGCTTTCATCTGGTCCTAAGATATGAAACATTTAGCTGACACTAAGCGTTTGAGTGTAAACTCAATGTTTCTAACTATTAGTACTATACTAAGATTATCATAAATACTGTTTTCACCAAACTGTAAAAAATTTAAACCTTGCTCCTACACTAAGAGACTAAGCACAACTTGATGTTTCTAGCTATTACCTAAACTACGATCCAATTACCATAATACTACTCTTCATGAAAATGTTGAGAAATTAAGCCTTGATCAGTTACAAAGGGGCTAAATATTTGAAGACAAATTCGATGTTTTTGTCCATTACGTTATACATATTTACGTTCAGTTATACTGTTTTTGAGCGAGTATAACCTTGAGAAACTATAATTTATTTTGGTACTATTGCATCAAATACAACAAAAAGTAAAACATAAATAATAAGTAAATATTGTGATATTTTTATAAAAGTATCAAAGTCGTTTATAGTGCGATTTTATTGCGGCCCTTATCAGTTTTTATGTCAGTGTGAGTGAGCTATACGCGTATAGTAGAACTCGAAGCCGAAATTGAACTTCTAAAATTTGAGAGCGCGTCCTTAATCGACAGTGTATGGCAAGGATATTTTTTTGGAGGAAAAGTTACACCTAATAAAAATAAAATATAACCTAGCGCCATCTAGCGACAAATGACAGTAAAATAAGTAGCCTAAAAATTTTCTCCTCTGAAAATCCCTCAGGTTTGTCAACTTTTATCGCGGACGCCCAAATGGTTTTAAAGTTTATCGATGTCAGATAAGGACCAGGATATCATTGTGGTAAGCGCATTTTCACGTATGAACTCTGTAAATCATATAGGGAAATGAAATAACAACTGAATCAAGTACAACTAACGGATTTTAATATCACATGACACAGTAGTCCGGTGAAGCTGTTAAGACCTTGCTAGGTCAATAGCGTAGTCAGTTCGAGAGAAAAAAATCACATGACAGATTATTTTTGACATAATTTGAAAAATAACAACGATACATAAATTGTTCTATTCTAGTGTAACTTTTCTGTTGTTCGTTGAGTGCCTATATAACCTTCATTGTTATATGTATGTGAATATAACAGCAAAAGCGAACAAACTTGCCTTATCCATTGGCAAATATGTAGTCCGGTGAAGCTGTGAAGGCCTAGTAAGGCCCATAGCGTAGTCAGTTCGAAAAGAAACCATCGGCAAATTGCGTACATTCACTTTCGTACTTTACTTTGGTTGGTCTGTACCTGGCATTATTTGATCCATTGATATTGGAAGCGACTTCGGCATGTTGCTAACCGAACTTTGTACGAGCGGACAATCCTCGAAGGGCAATTAAGAGTTTTACCTTCAATATCAGTTGAAATGTAATCCCATCATCATTAAATACAGATTAAACGTATAACAGAGCTGGAATATCATGAAATTATTATTGTAATACCATTATAACATTAATAATGATTGGAAAACGTCTACGACTTTGTCCGCGTTAAAATTTAATAACAATAAAATACAGTATAACGCCACCTATTATTGAGTTTATTAAGATTTAATTAAAAATGCATATATAAATAAATAAATATTTTGATTGTTCTAGGTATTGTTACAAATGTAAAATGTAGGCAAATGTGTCGCAACAAATATTAGGTAATTCGTAACTTGTAAATGACACTCCGTCTTTTAGATTGAATTGTGCGCTTTTGTGGCAGTTACGTGTCAAATAACTATTTACATTCTATAAGTTTGTATTAATTAGAAAGGACGAATAGAGACTACGAGTATATTAACCTACGGCCATTACATAATTCAGGAACTATAGTGTCTCGTAAACATTTCTCAGATACAATTAGAACGCTGCATTTTCGTTGGTGTTGCCAGTTTCTAAATACAAATTTTATGTTCAGTGGGACGTTAAGTGGGAAGACGATGCTCATTTATAACGAGAAGTATTGTGAAATGTGACACAAATAAGGTAATAATGATATTGAGACATTACCTTTTTGGAAATTTGTCCGAAAACTGATTTGAATTGAAACCGTGGGTTTTTTATTTAATTACGGCAGGTTTTTATGTATCCTTGACTTCAATATTGTAATATATTTCGGTAATATGAAATTTAAATTACATCATAGTATTGTGATGAGCACAAAAAAACCTTAGCATTTTGTTTTACCTCTTGCCGTGCCAAGTATTCATATTATCTTAATATGTATAATTCTGCTGTCCCTGTGTATGTGACTGAACTTCTCTTAAGCAGCTGGACAGACTTTGATGATTTTTTTTTGTATATTCATGTGAATTCAAGAATGGTTTAAATTCACAACTGGACCCGGTAGGTGGCGCTGCAGTTTACTTTTAGGATTTTTTTTCAAGGTAGGAAACCGTTCGCCGGCACCATCAATAATATATAAAATTTCAGCTGTCCGCATATCCGGAATTCTTCATATTCTATAAGGATGGTTAACCCATTTTAATGTATATTTTATAGTTGTACCTGACAGATGGTGCTGTTGTCAAGATCTATTGTACTGCGCTATTTTTTTTCAACCAAAAATTAATTAGTCTCATTGAACAGTGAGCGAAAATGAAGGGGCGACGCTGAATCGGGTTTACTCGGCTCCAGTCGACATCAAACGCGCTCGGGATGGTAAATGACAAAGAGTGCATCGCTTCAATAGTTTCGTTTCTAATGTTTTTACTATTATTTATATCAAAAGTTTGCACCACTATCGTCTACATTTTGTTATTTTGTCTGATTAAATATATATAAAAATATAAAAATATATATATGTTACAAATTTTCAGTCACATTAATTACGTAGTAAAAAAAAGTATATATATATATATTTTTTTACATTATTATACATTAATTACCACTAAATATTTTTAAATGTGCTATTGTTGAAGTGCAGATTTCCACAGCCCGGTTGTAATTCGAAACTCAATGGAAAAAGAAAGCAACATGAAAGATATATATATATATATATATACATCTTTAGGGTTTAACGTACGAGTAAGTGAGATAGAGTACAGTATACAGTGTTACTTATATTCACAGTCTCCTCACTGCATATAGCACTACCTAATACTTGCTCTGTTCCGAGCGTCAATACCTGTGTGTTTATGTGTTTTACTACGCATTTGTGTGCATGTATATTACGATGCCTTGGAATAAGGCGACATAACCAGCATGGTGTTAATGTCCTCGCGTGTCTTTTATTTATTTATTTGATCATTAAAGGTTCTACTTCTACCACCTATCAATGGAACATGTGTTATTTTTGTTTATACTCATGAATTATTAAGATACGTAATAGTACAATTTCGGTCTACCTACCGGGCCGTTGGTATATAAGACTTACATCTTTTAGCGAAGATGCGATAAATATAACATAAACACTGGTCCCTCCGAGACAAACGCAAGCCATTGCTGAATCGGCAAAATACCTGGAAGTAGAAAGCATAGAAAATTAGCATTGCTGTGCCTAAATAAACCAGTATACTTTACAATACAATTACTAGTTGATTGAAGAAGGCGTTACTTTGCGTAAATCCATAATTAAATATTATAGTGGACGCTACTTCGCTCCTCCGCAAGCGGAAGTGCGCAAAGTAGCGTCCACTATGATATTTAATACAATTACTGCTTATAATTCTTTCACATATAAATAACATGGGATTATCTTTTGCTTTTTTTTGTAGCCAATCTTCGATTTTGTTGAACAAATTTTGATGACTTTAAGTAGTATAGGCAAAGTTACGTTCAAAGTACTGAAAAGATCCCGCATAGAAATCAAATAAAACACTTATCTTATGAAACAACCTTCAAAATCAAAAATTCTTTATTCAGTTTAGACCCTAATAAGGCCCTTATGAACGTCAAAAATAACCCAGTCATCGAGAAGAACCAGCAAGAAACTCGATCGGGTACATTTTTTTTTACATACATTTCCAATACATCATACAGCTTATAGTGGATGCATAGAGAGGAGTCAATTCCAGAGATCACTATCGTTCACATACTGATCCACTCTATAATATCCCGTTGACACTAACACCCACTTGATGTGGCGCTTAAATTTGCTGTCCGGCAAATCGGTAACATGTTTTGGGTCTTTATTGTAAAACCTAACACTGTTACCTAAGAAACTATTACTGGTTTTACTAAGTCTGAAACATGGGACGACCAGCTTATTACAGTTTCGAGTATTTACATTATGTGGGTCTTTTACTAAATTCAGTTTTTCAAAGTTTTTACGGACATACATTAAATTATCAAGAATGTATTGGGAGGGTAGAGTTAAGATATCGAATTCCTGGAATTTCGTTTTTAATGATTCGTGAGGTCCCGTATTATATATTGCTCGAACTGCCCGTTTTTTTATGAAAATATGGTATTTATCCCAGCAGCCGTACCCCACAGCAGAATACCGTAAGATTTATGCTATAGAAGTAAGCGAAGTAGACTAACCTAGCAGTGGCAATATCTGTAAGCTGGCGAATTTTCCGTATTGCGAATGCAGCAGAACTTAATCTGCTCGCCATTTTGTTTATGTGAGGGCCCCGTTGTAATTCCCATGAATACAGTATTGCCAACTAACCCTACTAGATTCCCTTCGACCTTGATTCTACTATCAACCTGTCTAATATCGGGTAAAGTAAATCTTATACATTTCGTTTTATCTGCATTTAATAATAGATTATTCAACGCAAACCAATGGCAAATTTCATTTAAAGTATTATTCAGATGCCCAACCTCTGAATCTTTCCTTTTCACTTTAGATATTAGAGAAGTATCGTCCGCAAAAAGCACCATGTCAGCAGAGTTGTTAACAACTAGCGGTAGATCGTTTATATATATTAAAAATAAGTCCGGCCCTAAAATAGACCCCTGCGGGACACCAATTCACGCAAATGATCCCGCTGAGGTTACCCCATGTATGTTAACTTTTTGACAACGATCTTTTAAATAAGAGCCTAGAAGGTCGAGAGAAGATCCACAAATACCATAGTGTTTTAATTTAAGAATAAGCGTACTATGGTCAACGCAATCAAATGCCTTAGATAAATCGCAGAACACACCAATTGCATCATGCGAATTCTCCCAGGCTCCCAATATATGATTTATGAGCGTTGCACCAGCGTCAGTAGTAGATTTCGATTTTGTGAAACCAAACTGTTGACCATCTAGAAACCTTTGCACTGTAAAATATTCTACCAATTGTTTAAGCATTATCTTTTCAAAAATTTTACTTATCGACGGAAGTACAGAAATTGGTTTATAATATCTAAGACTACTTTTGCTACCTGATTTAAACAAAGGAACCACTTTGCTTACTTTCATTAGATTAGGGAAAGTTCCTTTTAATATAAATTGATTAAATATATTAGTCAAATGTGGTGAAATAGTGACGATGATGAACATAATTTAACCAAAGTGAGACAGAATATCAAGATGTCGAATAGTCATTCAGTCGATTTTCATGCGGTTTTCACCGTTACATAAAGTGCTCCATAAGGAAGATTTAGGTATATAATTAATCGAGATTTTTTTACGTCCACCAGGCCCTCTAGTTATAAATAAATAATTACACTAACAAGGAATTGCGTCGTCTATTATACTAGAGGCAGTATAACTAATAACTGTAGTACATTAATTTAAGTATTTTTCTTTTTCAGCTTGCGACGGAAAATACAGATATATACAAATATTTCTCTTTGTAATTAACTAATTTAATTTAAAGAGGAATCAAAGAAACATTCATAAACATATTAAATTATTTTACGGAATGTAAAACACCAGAGTACTTCTTCGTATTTTATTATCCGCTTTATTTAATTCCCTTATTCAATCAGTGGAATAAATTATAATTCTCCATTTTATATTCCGCGACGTAAATAATTGTATCATAAGTAATTCATTTTATAATATTACCTGAAAGTGTCTAGACATTCGATTAAGCTTGGCATCTCATAATTTGGGTTCCAACTCGAATGTCCTGAATTATATCAATGGAGTGAGCCTACATTTATTAGTCTCCTGACAACTATGTTCAATTTGACTAACAAGTACGTGTACGCGAGTTTTTGGTGGGATTTTACTCTGTTATGTAGTGGATGTAATTTTTTTTTCGAACTAACTATTTACCTAGCAAGATCTTAACAGCTTCACTGTGCAACTAAGGTGAGCGTTTAAGGTACTCAGCCGATTTTATTTGACAACTAGTTAAAGGGTGCACGGCACAACCCGGCTTCGGCGTGGATTTCACATTTTGTTCATAACTTTCTATCTACGTGACTCCCTTCACGTAGAGCTCAATGTATAAGGCAATCTATACTAATACTATAAAGAGGTAAAGTTTGTGAGTTTGTGACGTTGTGGCGTTGTAGGGGGTAATTTCTGGAGCTATTGGTCTGATTTGAAAAATTCTTTCAATTTTATATAGCTTATCTATCAAGGATGGTTATAGGCTATATATCATCACGCTAAGACCAATAGGAGCGGAGCTGCAATGAAGAATTGTTCAAAATCAGATTCTTTTCCTCTTGAGAGCTTCCGCTGCGTGTTAGCGTTAGTCCTAACTATTCCACGCACACGAAGTCGAAGACAGAGGCTAGTAATTAACAAGTATGATTTATCAAAGTAGTTATGATAGCATTTGCTGATTAAATGTACCTGATATGAATAGAGAATCTTCGAAGTTTTCTTGGTCCATACTTGAATACAGTTTCGCAGGTGTCGGTGTAGCTCAGTAAAGCAGTTCGGGTCTCTCTGCAAATGTCTCTAGAAGTTTCTACCTAGAAAAGAAGATTTAAAGTCGTTGTAATGAATTTGGAAAAAAAATCGATTAAAAAAAATGTGTGCTTTATGAAACTACGAGGCGAGTGAAACTTTTTCCTATTGTGGGGGTTAAGCTGAACATTTTCGGAGTATTATTTGATTTAGGGTATGAAAATCGAATTTTTTTCTCGAAATGATTACGCTTTTGATCTAGCAAGCAGCTTTACTGGGTTACCTATTAAAATCGCATTTGTAATTTAAACTTAATAATCGGAAACGGGAACGACTTATCTAATACCTTTAAACGAGCAATTATTGTATATTTTTATGTTTATATATATTCAGGATCTCGGAAACGGCGTCATCTATTTCCGTGAAACTTAGTATGTAGGTAGTTTCGGGGACAATAAATCGATCTAACTACATTTTATTCATAGAAAACTTTTTTAACTGAGTTTTCAGGCAATGAAAAAATTAGTTAGAATATGAAGGTAAATTTCAGCACCGCTGTCAAAACAAAATTAGCTCAGATGGAAACCGGTTACTATCCTAGTAATATATAAAATAGTAAATATAAGTTTAAATCCGAGTGACAGCAGAAGAGATATATGTTTTTTTAATACTTTTATTTTTGTAAAAAAAATGATAATTTTATAAGGCAAACCTAACAGTTTATTTTAATTTAAAAATGGTTTTTAAAGAACCGAGATAGGCTCAGCAGCCCAGGTACTAATCATTTAAATCAATAGTAGATAGGATATCTAACTATAAATTTTGATTTATATCTGTGTACTATAAGTAAGGAATACATATTTTAGGTGATAGTTGCATTTTAAAAACTAAGTATAATAAATATTTCAATCATTTTGAATTGAGCCATTGAATTTGGCTGCTCTGCTGGGCGTCTTTCACTTTACCCATATTCTGCGGTCGGCTGTAATATGACATGCACTAGATAGACGAAAAAAAATTTGGCAATTGGCTTCTGAACAACAAAATAAATGCGAGCAGTGAAAAAAGTACTTAAATAATTGTAATAGCAGAGTTCTGTACAGATAATATTCTCTATTGTAGTGAATTTGTTCCACTTTTGTTTGCGGTTGTAATATTAATAATTAGACAGGTGGTTTTAACCACTGGGTGTCAAAACATACAACTCGGGATGTATAAAATAATAGTTTTATCCGTGACGTTATCACCGCACAATTAGGAATGCGAGCAGACTATTTCTTTTAATAGGTCACGAAGGGTTGTAATTGGAACGAAGTTCCTTATCGCGCGTTGTGAAAGGGGGCTAGACGGAAAAAATTCTTACGAAAAGTTGTCACGACACTTTTTGCTATGGTAACCTATTGTAAGCTGTGCGGCGTCGCATGTTTCTCTGTCTGTCTCTTTCCATCTCTTATAGAAAGCAAGCCAGATATTTTAATTTCTATTTCGCATTGAACAGTGTGGTGTCGCGACGATTATTTTTGTTGAGTGTATACAGGTTTTTTGTAAATAATAAAAAATAATAATAATAATGATCCCAAACATATGTTTCCTACTTAAGTTACCACAAGCCAATTATTATGAAAATTGAGCCTACTGATTAAGTTTATATAACATTATATTTGTTAATAATAAAAAAAATATTATTATAACTTAAAAAAAATAAAATTTTATTACAATTCCTTCTCTAATTAATAGAAAGGAACTTCGTTCCATCCGGGTGTCCCTTGACACCTCTCAAGTTTTTTTCTTATAATTGTAGGCAATAATTTAATTTAAACCATTTAAATATTCCATGAATTACCTTGATTAGCCAAAAAAAAAAAAAACAGAAATATTCTTTATTTTGTAGCAAAAGTATAATTATTATGAATTTTATGAATATTATTTTCGAGATAAAAATCCTGTTAAGTTATCTGAGATTCAAACTATATTCATATACAATTTCGTGAGAATCGGATGAGCAATGAAAGCTTGAAAAGGTAATAGACATAGTTATATTCATATTTATAATACGACAAATAAACAAACAATTGTACTCAGAAATACACGTAAGCAATTTTACACCACCCGATTAGGCCTCCCACGGCAGCGGCCCAAGCCTAGGTTCGATCCCTCGGTAGGGAGCCCTTGAGTGCGTTGCTTGCGCGATACGGTGACACACAAATATACATCACTGCTACAACACTACACGATCATCCCCACACACGTGCACGCCTACACGCTTACACATGAAAGTGGAAGGGTTTCCTTTTTTCCCTCATCGAACTGAAAGACTCTCAATTTTCCGATAATAAATATATGGAGGAGTTGTTGAGGCGTGTATGCTTGGTACACATATACGTTTCAACAACTCATACATATATGAATGGTAAGCTAGGTTAGCTAAGTTAGGTCGCGATTTTGCATGCAACAGGCAACAGCCAGGCCGAGGTGTGCCGTGCATCCTTGAGCTGGTTGCCAAAATAAAATCGGCTGAGTGCCTTAAGCGCTCGCCTTAGTAGTCCGGTGAAGCTGTTAAGACCTTGCTGGGTCAATAGCGTAGACATTTCGAAATAAAAAGCAATTTTACATAAAAAACAAATAGTTCTTAGAGAACAATTAGCTCTGCCGCCCACGGATTAAGTATACAAATTTTTAATTTTTGAGCAATAAATATAATCAAATAAACAGTTGATAATTAACTAGTAATACAGTACGAAGGTAAAATAAAAAGAAATATAATACAAGTTCATACAACGGTAAAAAAAACAATAGCAAAATAAGATATAACTTTAGTTCAACACACAATACTCTGTTTTATGGCTTCGTTAAAGGAAGCTGGTGAGTTGGCAAAAATATCAATTTCTATATATGTAGTCCGGTGAAGCTGTTAAGGCCTTGCTGGGTCAATAGCGTAGACTTTTCGAAAAAAAAAATTATCAATTTCTATAAAATGTTTATTATATAATTTGTCATATAAGCAATAGACGCAAAGAGGTAAACGTTTAGAACTTTCTCTTATACAATATGAATAGTTGAATACATAAAAATATATTTGATTAGTGAGTTTGTTACTATGAAATTTATTATGGTATATATTAAATATTAACATTAGATCGGGAAATATTCTTCTATTCGTAAGAGTTGGTAAGGAAAAAATATTTACAAGGACATCGTAAGCGGCCTTAGACTTAATAATAATGGAAATTTGGTTTTAAAGGAATAATACAATTAAAATTTCATAAGCGCCTTATTAGGGCCCAAAATGAATAAAGTATTTTTGATTTAAAAAATGCAAATAAATAAATAAACACTACCAATTGTATCTAAATTCTTATTCGTAACATTTTTTTATACAGTTTTCATGGTTAAGAGTTGAAGAACAAACTGTTTGTACATTTATGTTATGTAAAAGAGCCTTTTTCAAGGCTAGTTTCATTTACATAACCCTATCGAATTAAAACAGACATTATTTCACGGCAGCTTAAAGTAACTAGAACGCTCGACATGGGTTTTGTTAATCCATAATACCATAGAAATATTGGGTTTATGTTACAAAAGTACTCAATTATTTTTAATCCGTTACAACTTGATAGACTTATGTGCTATAAGCAGTTTTGTTTGAGATTAGGCCCCCCTCGGCAGCGGCTCAAGCCTAGGTCCATTCCCTCGGCGTGGAGCCCTTGAGTGCGCTGCTCGCGCGATACAGTGACACAAAATCTTACATCACTGCGACAACATTACACATATCACCTTCACACATGTGCACGCTACGCGCTTACACATGAAAATGGAAGGGTTTTATTTTTATTTTTTTCTGAAATAGTTCAGAAAATTATCCGATACCAAAATATCTATAAGAGTTGTTCAGGTATGTATGCTTGGTATACATATATGTTTCAACAACTCATATACGTATGAATAGTTAGTTTAGATTAGCTCAGATAGGTTGCGAATTGCACATATCAGGCAACTGCCCAAGCCGAGGTGTGCCGTGTACCCTTGAGATAGTTGTCAAATAAAATCGGTGCCTTATGCGCTCGCGTTAGTAGTCCGGTGAAACTGTTAAGACCTTGGTTGGTCAATAGCGTAGTGAGATCGAAAAAAAAGAGTTTTTGAGGGGGGCTCAACCCCAACACAGGCTAGCAACGCTCTTGTAACTTTATTGGTGTTGCAAGTGTTTATGGTCCGTTTGCCAGCTATGATACAAAAAAAAAACTTGAACGCGTATTTCTTGTAAAAATCTTAGTATATCAAAATTTTAATACCTTTATTTAAATGAAGCTGTCATGCTGAACTTATGAAATAAGGACAAGTGTCTAAGAAGTTAAAGTATTTTTTTTTTTAATCTACGTCTAGTTTTTAACTGATGCGCGTACACGGCATATCTCTTTCATTTTATTTATCAAGGAGAGAACAAATACTCCAATCGTCAAGAAGTTAAAGGTTATAAAATTTACCAAAATATGTACACAGTGCGTAGCTATAATTCCCACTAATACAGTTCCGATACATCCTGGTATTAGACCAGTATGTTTGAAAGCCGCCGGCATCGCGAACAGACCAGATCCGAGCGACGATTTCAGGAGATGGAAAAATGCTCCCAAAGTCCTAGAAATACAATTCAATTCATTGATATTTGCTTATGAAAATATAAAGTAATTTGATTTTGTTACAGTTTTTTGTCAATAACGAAGCAAATTAGCAAATTAATAAAATGGAATTGTCTCTTTGTCACCTCATACTAAGAACTTTTTACTAAACAAATATGCAAGTATATGGGGTATTTATAATAAAAACCAATATTTAAAATGTTTGTCTTTTTATTTCTGTCTGATAATTTTAGAAACGGTTGAACCAATCTAAACGTGGCTTTCACTGAAAGATAGCTGATGTTATATGGACTTAATAAAGAATTTTATCTAATAACACGGTAGTGTATCAAGCTAACAGAATGACAAGCGACACCGAGTGTAATATTACAGGAACCATTTGGAGGCACTTTTGACCCCCTCATAACTCAACAACTATTTAACATAACCATATAAATTCCTACTAGCCAAGTTAGACCTGAGGCTTTAATATATTATACTAAGTTATAAGAAGAAATAATAAATGTCGTTACAAAATACTTCATGTTGTTATAAATAAATTTCATGACTGACCACTGGCACCCGTTTAGACCTTACTCTTTTTGTCGTTGAAATCAACAAACAAGGCATATGTCATAATATGGAATTTCTCATTTCACAATAATGTCACTTATGGGATATTAGATAAATAAATTAGGTTTCCGTGCAAACATAACAATGTACAAAATTGCTGGCTACTTACAATCTAATTGGATTTTAAATAACGATGTGGCTTAATATGGAAAAGACGCTAAAACTAGAAAGGACTATCTCTTAATTTAAGGGTGGCAACTAGCCAGGTGGACTTAGAAAAAAACCTATCACCGGGCTATGGTTTTATCACAATGTTATCCTGTATCGAAAGCTCCAATTGAGTTGCAAGGATTCGAACCTACATCTATCGACGTTATGATCCAACACGGTATCAACTGAGACATCATCGCTTCAACTATTGACATTTTAGAGTTACTGAACGATAGTATAGGGCAATTATGTCCTACTAGATTGGGACTATAATGGGGTAAGAGTCACCACCTGCAATAGTATAGATTTATATCCAGTAAGCAAACGGAGTGGCAAGATAATATATCGGACTGGGTCACACCATTCCTAGTTTACTCATCGTAACCCAACAGCCTAAAGAGTTGTGCAATACGCAAGGCATTGACAATTGCGATCGTATTTCCCGGTGGTCGGCCTTATTTTTGAGTTGCACTGAACTTGCACTTAACCACTCTGACTAATTTAGTCATTCTGCAATACAAAAGGTACTTTCCTAACCTAACATAATGTCTTCAGTTATCTGATAAAATCTTTATGAAAATGGAACAGACTTATTCCAAAATGTTTAAATAAATAACAATTAAAATCTTTCAACAACAGATAGTCAAAGAGATATTTACCTAATAAGATTACGTTAGATACAGATACAGTTTCGATTGCTGTTTTATAAATATACTGTAAACCTCTTATTTATTGAAGATTTAAAAGCAATTCAGACTGTATTGATGTAGCGTCATTCTCGATAAGCATGTAATAACACTAAACGAGTTCATTATACTAGAAAATGATAAGGCTCTTACGGTGTACAACTTGTAAAGAGCTCCGAATAAACTGATAAATT
The DNA here is from genome assembly GCA_014332785.1 of Antheraea mylitta. Classification (NCBI taxonomy): domain Eukaryota; kingdom Metazoa; phylum Arthropoda; class Insecta; order Lepidoptera; family Saturniidae; genus Antheraea; species Antheraea mylitta. The sequence goes on along the minus strand of JACEII010000017.1, from coordinate 3,057,609 downwards.
GCCAGACATAATGTCATCTTAAAGACTCAAAGTCTGACTGACCAAGTAACAGTAGACTAAATTACGTACCGTAACATTGTGGTTTTTTTTTCTACGCACAAACGATATAACGTATTTTACGTGGTACATACGAGGATAGTATCCGGGTTAAAGTATTGTACTTACGATGTCCTGTGAGCAATAGTTCGGTGTTCAAAAGGATTATAGTCATTGTTTTCCCCATATTCCTTCCTGTCAAGCGTGACTGTTGACTGTGTTGTGGATGGAACTGTATTGTCATTCTCACTTATACTGAAATGTAAAAATTACAATGTAAAATCTATACGTAAGTTGAATGTTGAAGATTTTCTGTACAGTAGCACGATTAGTACACTGGATTTGGTAAACTACTAACATAATTTAAATATTAGGAACAATAACAAATTATTTATTCCATGTCTCAGGCTCACTTAGAATAATAGGTTTTTAGGTAATAGTTTTAGGTTTTATAAGAAAGTCCCAAAGCACATTACTGATTTACTGCATAGTGAGTTCAAGCATCATGTCAAGTGGGTTTTAACATCTAATTATTCTATAATAATAGAATGGTGAAGTGGATCAATATGTGAACGATGATGATGTATGGAAATAAAGCGCCTCTCTGTGAATCTACTAAAAACGAATGTAACTATCTACGCACGTAATATTATGTATAATGAAAAGATGAACCAACTCGAGTTTCTTATCGGTTCTTCTCAATGACTGGGTCATTTTTCGAACCGGTGGTATCTTTGACATTCATATGCGCTTTCTCAGGGCCTAAATTGAATAAAATATTTTTATTTGATTTAATTTGTCTACGTTGATAATAGTGCGGTCAAATGAGAAATGGGATCATTGAAATAATGATAATCTTGGTCTTGGCTGTTGGTTGTAGTACTGGTACCCGATACTGAAACGCAACATTCTACACAAAAGTTACTGCGTCGCGACTCAATCAGGCAGGAGTATAATGAATAAATTATCTGAATTATGTAAGCTACGGTGCCAATCTGGGTTTTTTCGACGATCTTTAATTACCTAGACAATACATAAAATGTCTCTATGCCAGACTAGTCTCTGCCCGCGAATTTCGTTCGTGTGGAATAGTTACTTTTGGCTAAGAAAGCTCTCAAGAGGAAAAAAAAAACAATTTTTAAATATTCTTCATTGGTTATCCGCTCCTATTGGTCTTAACGTGATGATATATAGCCTATAACCATCCTTGATAAATGAGCTATATAACAAATAATGAATATTTAAATCGGACCAGTGGTTCCTAAGATTGCCGCCTACAACGTCACAACGTCACAATCTCACAAACTTTACCTCTTTATAATATTAGTATAGGAGTATAGATTAAGTATAGATTATTTAAGAAATAACTACACATAACATGATTGTAATGCAAAGCGTCAAAGCTTTCGCCTTACTGCTTTAGTCTTGTTAATGAGTAGAATAGATTTACCTTTTGGGCTGCATAGGTCACATAATATGAGGTATATAATATTTCCGTTACATAAAAATATTCAAATGGAATTCATTGATACTTAAATAAAAATTAAACAAATTTGTCCGATTTCAAAATATATACCCAACTCTACGCCCGTTCTTCGAGGAAACTGATAATAACCTAAATGAACGTGAAATTTCAGAAAATTAAATAAACCCAATTAGCTCCTTCGGGAGTTAATGTTACAGCTGATGATTTCATAAAATCCTATATAAATATTATATTTGAAAGGTAAAATAATGAATAGCTTAATGTAAACGAAACTTCGTTTATGATAATAATTCTCGTCCGCTTTATCCGAAGATCAAATTAACTAAATTAAAACTTTACTCTGATGTAAGATAATTATAATATTAATAAAGTGATATAAACTGTGTTATAAGGGTACTATGCTAGTAGTAGTAGATTAGCTTCATAATTTAGTATCCACCATTATTTCACCATGCGTATAGGAACATGGAATATCCGTACTATGAGGACAGGCCTACCGAACCTCAGTGGAGGCTTAAATTGCGCAATAGACCCGCGTAAAACAGCTATTATAGATACAAAATTGAACAGACTCCATGTCGGTATTGCAGCTCTCCAAGAAAATCGAATTTCTCGTGAAGGCTCTATTCGCGAAACAAGTTATACCTTCTTCTGGAAAGGAAGAGACGTTTTAGTCGAGTACAGTAAGTGGTAGAGCCATCTTGAAGCTATTATTAATTTCAGCATGAATAGGTCAGCTCATCTGGGGTAGTACAACTCTCTCACAGAAAACCGATGTGAAGTAACAGTACTTGCATTGTTTCATTCGGTCAGTGAGAGCGTCAGAGTCCCACTTTTTTTTACGTAAGGAATTCTCTTATGGATGCCCACCCTGCCGGGGGAGAGGGTAGGTTACGTCCGACTCGCATGAACTAAAACCCCATGGTGTACCAACAGACCGTGTTGTTGGGGCGGCAAGGGATCGGTCTACGCTATTCCACTTGTAGAGCCGCCTCAACGGTCCGCCCGGCGGAAGGTGGCCGCCGGGCTCCTACCTACAGAGAGGCAGACTGGGTACACACCAGCTGCCCCCCCCCCTCGTCCACCGGACCTGTGCAATAAAGGGATGAACCCCCCGGCTGTATCCCCTCGGGTCCGGCTACGGTGGCGGGAGGAGTTGTGCAAAGCGCCGCCTTCTCCCGCCTATCTTCCGTTAGTGGAGAGGGCCACTTAGAGGGTCTACCTCGCGAGCCCTCTATGCCACCTCCTTTTGCGAGATGATTTACTCGCAAAAGGAGGCCACTGCTCGCCACGCCTGCTCGCTGCCAAGCGTGGTTTCGTCCATAAATCTTCCCCTACCACCGCCGTCAGAGTACGGAGCTCCACCTCCCACGCAGCACACTCAGAGAGAGATATCGACATCCGCGGCATCGACGCGTCGCAAACCTCTGTGAGGGCACCACGGAGATGGGCTGCAGACGCGTCGACATCGTCCTGCGGAGGGGGGTCTGCATGGCCTACGCCTGGACGATGGCCGCCTCTTCCGCTAGTTTGTGGTTGGGGCGGCCTACCGCCCAGTAGGGGAACTTCGCGCCCCTCCGGTAGCGGGTGCCAATTCCGGCTTGGGAGGTGGAGACCTTGAACCTAATATATCAATGGTCCGATAGTGTCTCCACCTCCTCAAGCACTCTCCACCTCCGGACACAGTATGCGACAGACGGGGTGCCAAACGAAAGGTTTAACACAGACCCCTCGTTCTGTTGCACGCACGTGTGGACGTCCCCCTGGTTGAGGAGGGACAACCCCACTTCGGCTGCCCACTCCTAAACAGCCATGCCCCTCAGGTCCGTGGCTGCCGCTCCCCAGGTCCTCGATTTAGCATTTAAATCGCCCACGAGAACCACGGGGAGCGGCGACAACCGCCTGACAACTCCCTGCAGGGAGCCGAGAGACGCCTCAAACTCCCACAGGGGCTTGTTAGGGAAGAAGTACGCCCCCACAACGGCGTACTCTCCCCAAATGGCTGCCATGAACCCGGTACCCCTCTCTCTCACCGCCAGGGGCGAACCTTGGCTGGTGATGATATTATATTAGCGAGCGACGCCTGGGACTCCTCCATCCGGGAGACCACCCGGGTAAGGGCCTCCTTCCACTGACTAGGAGGCTCCGACACTGCCGGTGCCGGCATAGGGGGAGGAGGTAGAGTCATATCTTTTTCGCTTCCCGCCGCCACGCCAAGACCTCCGCCCTCAAGTCCGCGATCTCGGCGGAGGTTCTTCGCCTCCCTCTGGAGCTTCCTGTTCTCGTCCTCCTCCGTACGATCCACTAGGGATTCGACGATATCATGCAGGGACCTTGCGGCGGCTTTCAGATCCTTAATATGCCGCCCCGATAGATTGCCAGACTTCTTTACCGTCTCTTAGATGGACGCAATGTTGGAGCCGGTAAGAGCCTTCCGACGTTGGGAGTCTAAGAGGTCCACGTCAATAATGGGAGTCTCAATTTCAGACTCGGAGCTAGGCAGGGTGGAGCCGGCAACAGAGCCGGCCGCCAAGACAGCCACAGAACCAGCGACAGACCTCGCAGCCTGCTCTGCGCCATCAAGTCCGGCCAGGGCCCGGTCAAACGACCCGTCAGCCTCCCCCATCACTCCACGGCCACTCCCGCGCATGCATCTCTGTGGGATGTTTTAAACTTGGGGGCCGCCCCATCCTCCACCTCCGTGTCGGAGTCCTGCACATTCCCGGTTCCGCTAACACGTCCGCCCGAGAAGATCTCGTGACTCTCTGTGCATTCATGGTTCACTGGCGACCAAAGGATCACGCAGCGAACCAAGAAGCAAGAGAACAAAGTCGTAATAACGCGCCAAGTCACAAAAAACGAAGAAATAGTCCGATAAAAACGAAGCCAAGTAAAGAAACAGAAGAAATCCACGTCAAATCCAAAAACAAGCCAAGTCTAGTGAGTGAATTAGTCTAAGATCCGTAAGTAAGCAAAGGTCAATGGAGAAAATCCACAGAACACCACCGAAAACCACCCATAAACAACGTAGATAAACAACGCAGGTAAGCTAACTATTTTATAAGTGAATCTACGCTACCGCGATGAATTCCAACGACAACACAAGCGCAAACACGTGCGTCTCGCTAGAATACCGCGTGGACACTCGCCCAGAGTCCCACCTCCCCTCTCCTCTTCCTTCCCTCCTCCCCTTCCCTTTACTCCTTCCCCCAAACTTAGTCTGGCAACACACTTGCACCTTGCGACCCACGTGATTGTTTGCCTTCTAAAAGATAAAAAAACGGTGTAGGAGTTCCTACGCGTAAAGAACTTTATCTGTTGTAAAAACTGCTCATGGTATTCCCGAACGAATTATGGTGAGGCATTTAAACAGTAAGTATGGATATGTTAGTCTTATTTCAACGTATGTGCCAAAGTTACCTTCTAGTAGTGAAGAAAAATTCGATTTTATCATCAGCTTGTGGATATTGTAGGAAGTGTAACGTCTTGTGACCGTCTCTATGTTCTTGGCGATTTTAATGCTACGGTTGGACAAGATAACTGTGCTTGGCCTGACTGTCTCAGTATTCACGGCATTGCTAAAAACCATTCTTTAATCCAGATGTAAAAGCATGTAAAATTGTTTTGAATAATTTATAAGTTTCAATCAACATTTGCCCATAAGAGTCTCGCTATAGGGCCATAGGTCGCTTATCTAAGGAAGGTGTAGGTACAATCATCATGCCAGCTCATGATGTAATTGGCAATTTAAAACTTTCAGAAATTCACACACACGGTAGCACCACTCAGTACTGTCAGCCGATACTGTTACTAATTTAAATTAGTAAATGTACGCCAATTCTGCAGTGTCATCGGTTTATCTTTCGTTCGTAGCTATGGCCATCGCACTGACATTCCACCGGTCAAACCACTCGACTACCACCATCTATATGTTTAACTCACTATTTATTTCAAATTCAATCTAATCAAAAATACTTTATTTATGAATACTACTTAGGAAAAATATAGTTCGTGAACCATTTGCTATTTTTTTTAGGTATTCAAAATAGCTACTACTTTGACATTAAAGAGCCATGGCCTTGTTGAAGTTTTCTTGGTTTTTGCCGAGGCTAAAGTTTTGTTTCTTATTGCAATATCACATTTGATTCATAATAATTACTAATGATAGTATTCGAATAGTCAATAGCTTCTAATTATAAAAATATAATTAGATATTAACACAACAAAATGATGATTAAATGAAATGACTAATTTTCGTAATTTGTGAAAAATATTTGTTTTAATTAGTATAAACAAGTGTAATCATAATGTAATGTGACCAAAAAAGTGGTTTATTGTGAAATATTGATACAAAACCGGATTATAAAATAAATCCAAAACAGACAAAAACTATTGGGTATTACCATCTGTAGGTAGCGTTCGTGACTCGTTTATGAAAATATTATTCATTTGTGAGTGTGACCATGATTCTCACAAAACTATCAGATGGATGGATCGGTAGAATAAGGGTTAAGGTAAATTCGAGAGATCACTTATATATGTTTACTACCTATTTGTACGAAAAACCGGTCATTTCAATTGGAATTAATGAATACTAATGATCTGTTACCTCAGGGTTAAATTTTATGGTCCGCTGCGTTTATTCACGGTAGTGGTTTTTATCATTATTAAAATTCCATTGAAGGAATTTGTTTTACTCGTATATGTACTAAGCGTTGGTTGTCTTTAATCTACCTTATTTGGATTTTTTAAATATCGCTAATATGTCATAAAAACCCAATTATATGTGGCGCATTCTGTTCAGTTTTACATTGAAGGCGCGAAAAATTAAAAAATATAATGTTATTGAAATAATTTGGGCCACCAATTGTGATCTGAAAGTGATTTCTAAAAAAACCTCACGCAAGCATTGATGTACAAAAACCAAACATGCACACTTATCTAATTACAATTATGTAGTCATTTCAAATAGTTTACACTTCGCTTGTGTTCTTGTAAAAACAACATTAAATCATTCAGGTAAGGTTAAATTTGTAAAATCATAAGTGTATCTATCGCATAACTATAACGACGTATGTATATTGGGGAATTTTTGCGGCCGGTTTTGAGCTACTTTTATACGAAACTGTGCGTCTTGGGTTTTTGTCTCTATAACAGTCATTTCAACACTCGATTAAAAAAAATACATTTATTTGGCAATAGAGACATTTATGGGTTAGCATCATTGATGACCTCGACATGCTAGTGACGTATAGAGCTTATGTCAGATATTCTATGTATGACTGTATCGTATGCGTTTTGAATTTTTGGATGGATAATATCTTGTGTTATGACGTCACCGACTGTCATAAATGACGTTTTTATGCTTGTGACGTATTACGCTTATATCAGATTAGTGTCGAGTATTATAGCGGTCTATGTATATATAATATTGATATTTGGTATCGAGCTTGTGCATCGCATAATATATTTGATTTATTAATAAACTGTATAAATATGTATATAATTGTTGCTCGGAGTGTAATACACTTATCAAAAAAGTCTAAGCAACATGTACTAATTTAAATTTTAGGATGGTTCTTCACATTATAACGTTGTATTTTATTTTTAAGATAATATCTTTAGGGTTCTATGATGAAAAATAACAGCTGTTGTCTTTATAAGTTCTTTTAATAACAGCAATGAACAATATTAGAATATACTGTAGGAACTAAGATACATAAGAAACTAAACTTTTTTTGTTACAAAATGAAATTTCTAAAGAAAATGTATTTATTGTGAAAGAATAGAACAAAGTATGGTCTCTTCTGCTATTCAGAACCTGTCGGCAACGATTATTCATTGAATTAATGAGACTGTTTATGTCATCTTGCAGTATTCGCTCCCAATCGAATTGTAGCAAATCCTTCAGCTGTTGGGTTGTTGTCGCTCCGTCCAAGTCCTTCAAAACACGTCTCTGGAGTATGTCCCATGCGTGCTCGATGGGGTTGAGATCTGGGAATTGTGCAGGCCAGGGCAATACCCGGATGTTTTCCGTTACAAAGTATTCACTGGTTCGCCGAGCTGTATGTGAACGCGCATTGTCATGCATTAACCTAAAATCGAAGCCAAAGGTTTGTGCAAATGGGTAGACATAAGTTCTGAGAATATCCTCAATGTAATTTTCAGCATTCATGTTTCCGTTTACAAAAACGAGCTCAGTTCGCCTGTTCTTCATAATACCCGCCCATAACATAACTGTTGAGCCGCTGTATGGATGAACTTCCTGAACGCACCTGAGCCTTTCAGTATTTCCGGGCCGACGATACACTCGCACCCTTCTTGTATCAGGATTAAAACCGAATCGCGACTCATCGGAAAACATAATTTTATCTCATTGTTCCTGGGTCCATGTTATGCGTTCTCTACACCATTCATATCGACGAACGCGATTCCCGTGACGTATCGGTGGGTACCTGATTGGGCGTCGACCTCGTAGGCTGTACTCATGCAGTCGATTTCGCACAGTTTGAGGACTTACATCAACACCACTTGAAATTTGTAGCCTCAAACTTATCTCTCGAGCAGTTAACATCGGCTCGCGTCTTGCAGTCAGTTGTATGTACCGGTCTTGCTGAATGGTTGTACTCCTTTTACGGCCTGGATGCTGTTCAGCGGGTTCTCCTGAATTATTGTAGCGCTGCCAAAGACGACAAATAACACTTCTATGAATGCCAAAATGTCGAGATACCTGAGATTGATTACTTCGCGCTTGCAACATTCCTACAGCTCTTTGCATTTCATCTGCCATCAAATGACGTCGCTTCATGACGTAAAGAATATCTAACAATTCAATTTTGTCGCTAACTTTATTTAAATGGTTGGTAAAATTATAAAATCAAGACTAAACGTAGCAATTAATACGCACTTAAATTCAAACAAATTCGCAGTCTTTTGAATTTTATGAAAAAACAAAACATAATCAAATTTTTTTTTACAACCAGCCAGTATGTCATCAATAACAAAAAAGTTTACTTACCTACGCATTTTGTTTGAGTAAATACTTAGAAAATAATTAATATAAATGGTAAAATTTGTAATATCACGCATGTTGCTTAGACTTTTTTGATGTGTGTAGATATAAAAACCAGACTAATGCTAATTAATAATTTCAATGTAAAAATTAAATATATATTTTTTTATTGTAGTACGACAAAGTGACTGCACTATGCGTGATGGTAAGCACAGTACAATAAAAAGAAGAAGCGAGGAGAGCGAACGACCTTCATCCGAGTCCAGAAGTGACCAATGTTAATTCAGAATACAATTGATGTAAAAACATAAAGAAAACACTTATTCCCTTGTTTTTATTTTTATCAGCAGTACATATGACTGCCTTAACTTTTTTTTGCCAAATAGTGTAAAAATAATATACCGTATCCGGCATTTGATTTAGCATGGTAGGTAAAAGAGCGAGACGTCTGACTAAGATCAACTTGCTTCGGTATTATAAAGCGTTCTCTCTATAATGGAATAATCAAAAACAAAGCTATATAAGAATCTAGCCAATCACAGACATGCCAAATCAAAATTAGGGTACTGTTGATTAGTAGATTTAAATAACGTGAACTACGACAAATGGCAAATTATAAATAAATAAAAAAAGGCTTTGACTTGTCCATGATAACGAAAGAACAGTTTACTACTTTTTGGTTGATAAAACTAAAACTCGTCAGTAGCTCTTTCAAAGAATAAAACTTAATGACAAACAGAGGAGAAGATACACTGAACCCTTTTGTTTATATATAGGTTTATTGCACAAAAATATATGATATTGAATATTCTAGGATATTAAAACTACAAAACAGACAGAAAACAATACATGATGACGTTTACGCCTGTACAAGTATATAGATACCTAATTCTGATAAGTTACTTCGACATTTTATTAACTTCCCGGTTTCTTTAGCTATCAAAGTTACGAAAAACTTAAATATTTCTTCAATTTAAGATACATATATAAACGAATTAACTACAAATTCAATCTAAAATGTTCGCAAAATAAACATCTACTAAGGGATCAAATTTCGGTCCCTTAGAATTAAGAGTCTTAGTTGAATCTTAGACGTTGATGAAAACAGAAATCTCTCTAAGTGGTTACTTAAACGTGTTTTAAATATCCCTTAAATTTGTGGAACGTTGGTGAAAATAGGCATAAGACTAGCAACCTCATCCAATTTTTGCGCGGAAAATCACAATATAAGACCTAAAATAAAGAATATATTCTAGCTCCACCTAGTGACCAATTATAGTAACATGAGAAGCATAAAAACCTTCCTCGAGAGATTTCGAACTCAAGTCCACAGTTCTGTTTTCTCACATACAGAGTACTACAAGAACATATCTCAGATTCAGGTTTCCTGACGATGTTTTCTTTCATCGTCAGCAGATAATTTCACAAATTTAAATTAGTAAATGTACGCGAATTCCGAAAAATTCATTAGTACATGCTGGGATTCGAACCTGCGTATACCGCAGTTATATTCCATCGAACCACTACCACTACAACTTAAATAATATTGAAGTTTATCTATCGCAGATAAACCAATATCCACTTTTTATATAGCCTTGAAATAAAAATGTAACCTGCAAGAGGATTTTTTGATCAAAACTTAGTTTGGACCGCAGTATCTTTTATGTTTTGTTCATAACCATACATTACTTGACTTTATAATATGTAGTAATTATGGTATTTAGCGTAAGATAGTTAGGTTACTGTGAGCAACTAAAGTGGAAAAAAAATAATAACATGAAACTGCAATTCTTTAAATATCATTTTTTTTATAGTGAAATCATCCGAATAACTGCCTTTAAAATACAAATCATTTGGAATTTTTGACGGGATCTTGGTATGTCATGTTATAGTAGATTATATATTTTATTCATAATCTTGTATTACTTTACTATATATTTTATATTATTGTTGGTGTTTTACATAATATAATTTGGTTATTGTGCACAAGTGAAGTAAATAAGAAATAATACTACGGAGCATGGATTCTGACTTCTACCAAAAACTCCATGGAAAATTTTAACAAGAGTGACATTATTTTATTTGAACATTGAAACGATCGCAAGAAACTTGTAATATCATTACCCACTTGATAATGGCACTAATAAACTATTAGACGATTGGTTGCCAAAATAAAACTAAGAAAAAAACGAAATATTTACTAACTCGATAACAGCATAGATAATCTCACCAACGAGAAGCATTATTTCCCGAAATAAGAGAAGCAGATGAAGAAATATAAAAGCAGTTCAATATACACAATTTAAGATATAGATCATATTAAAGGCGTTCGTATTTTTTATATTCTGCAGAGTCGTGATCCGCACATTTTTTGTTCTTGTTTACTCTACCTATCTTCTATATTTATCTATCTATCTATCTAATATCTTTAAACGAGCAATTCTTGTATATTTTTATATCTGTATATATTCAGGATCTCGGAAAGGGTCATCTGCTTCTATGAAACTTAGTATATAGGTAGTTTCGGGGACGATAAATCGATCTAGCTAGATTTTATTCGTAGAAAACTTTTTTAAATGAGTTTTCAGGCTATGAAAAAATATGGCTAGAATATAAAGGTAAATTTCGCTGGCGCTGTCACAACAAAAATAGCTCATATGGGAAACGATTGCTTCGAAAATCCGTGTAGCCCCAGTTCGAATCCGAGTGACAGCAGAAGAGATATTTTTTTATTAAAAAAATGTTAATTTTATAAGGTATACCTAACAGTTTATTTTAATTTAAAAAAGTTTTTAAAGAACCTTGCTAGGCTCGGTCGCCCAGGTACATCAAAATCCGTTGTATCTGTGAGCAACAATTCGGATATTTTATTTATTATTTTTTATACAAAACTATTAGCTACTTTAGGATGGAGTTTTTAATTAGGTCATTGTCTTTATAGCGATTGCCTTTTGATCGTATTTATTAAAGTTTGGCTCTGTGAAGGCCTACACTTTATTAATTAGAAATCATTCTTATAATCAAAACAAATACTTAAAAGTTTATACACGTAAAAATCTATATTAAAACTACAAATTATAAATATATAGTCTAGTAGACTGAGCTGCTTATTCTTGTATTTATTGGAGTCTTTTAAATATTTAAGTAACAAAGTAAAACAATATGATTTGTAATTAGAATAACATTAAACTTTTTCATAAATAAAACCCGTGTACCTTAGGTTTTCTGGCACCATTTTCCTCCCTTTTCACAACAGAGATCCACTAGTGAAATATAACTTTAATCACATTAAGATAAAGACGATTTTTGCACATTAATATCTATCATGTTTGAATGTTTTCAACGCGGTCTAGTCACAGACGAATTGTGGCACAGAATGATTAAGCCGCATACGTAAATCTACATTATACGGTAGGGTGACCATATCTTGTTAATTTGAGAAAGTTAACTGTTTACACTTTCGTTTTGGAAATGTTATTGGGGTGACCATTCTAACACAGATCCTAATTAAAATTTGAATATATACTTCATTTTGCAGATAAGTTCTTTATACCTATATGTGTAATACTAAAAAATACATACCCAAAATAGTTGAAATATATTTAAATGCCTCCGCGTACACATGTAACTTAAGAATTTTCTATTGTATCAATTATGCGTTTATACATTTTTTTATACATAAAATAATGTTTTTTTTTCAAATCGTAAATACAAAATTTTAGTTTAACGCGGCCATATTTAAAACATAAAAATAAATCAAACAACCCTTTCTTACGTATTTAAACTTCAGTTACAAGCAATTCGGTAAGGATTATAAACTTTATTTTTGTAGAAAAATTGTGGTAATTATCTATCGATTATTTATACTCGAATATATTAATTTTAATTATTCTGATATAATTTTCATGATTATCATAACATTTAGATTTACTAAAGACACTCACATCACTTATTTGAAACTAGATTTACGAGTGTGGTCAACAAAATATGACGAAATTTTTAGTACATATAAGTATTTTAAATTAACCTTCATTTGCACGTCTTGTATTATTGTGATATCCTTGTTAAGGACACTATTTCAAATATAAATTTATTTAAAAATACATAGGTATAATATGATTCAGAATAGTAAAGGTAAAAGGCATATGCGTCAAGCTCTGTTTTTTTATGCATTAAAAACCTGCTCTGGGGTATTTGAAAGAGGAATCTATACTTATGATACAATAATAATATAATCTTATACTTTAAATGAGCAATTCTTGTATATTTTTATATTTGTATATATTCAGGATCTCGGAAACGGCGTCAGCTATTTCCGTGAAACTTGGTATATAGGTAGTTCCGGGGACGATAAATCGATCTAGCTAAAATTTTCATAGAAAACTTTTTAACTGAGTTTTCAGGCAATGAATATATATAGCTAGAAAATAAAGGTCAATTTCGCCGGCGCTGTCAAAACATAAATAGCTCATATGGAAACCGGTTGCTTCGAAAATCCGTATAACCCCCGTTCGAGTCCGAGTGACAGCAAAAGAAATAAATTTCTTTAATTATTTTTTTTTTTTTGTAAGAAAATGTTAATTTTATAAGGCAAACCTAACAGTTTATTTAAATTTTAAAATGTTTTTAAAGAACCGGGCTAGGCTCAGTCGCCCAGGTACTTAATACTTAAGTAAATATCAGGATGAATAAAGTTCAGGAAATCTTTCATATTTTTTGCATGAGGCAGGCATTTTCTAAGTCCACCTAGGTAGCAACCACCCTCAAATTCTGTCACAAAACACAGGTTGGTGTATTCTTGTAGTTGTACTCGAGATCCAGGCTTCAACTAGATTTAGCGTATATAGAACCTTAGACCACATCGTGAGGTAACATCAAATGGCATTGTAGTCAAAGACTAAAATATAAAAAAAAAGAATTGTTTTCAACATTTCCTTAGTTCTGCGTTTTTACTTTATTAAATAGTAGTAATGTAGTGGGAATCTGGGGCGGGTTCGTTATATGCAATTAGCAACTTCCTTACGCTGGTCTACTATCACCTAGCTCTATTTATATAATCAAGCTATCAATTTTTTATAGTTTAGCGGAAAGTTTGAAGGCAGAGCCGTTGTCGGAGCTTATTACTTGAACGTAAATTTAAAACTTTACGCTTCGATATCGGCGAAGCGGTTTGGTCTACTTGTTTTATCATCACGTTCCGAAGTTTTATAGTTTAATCTTAAGTTATTAAACTATCTGTTATTTAACTGATTAAAGTTTGTTTATTTCCTTCATATAATTAGTTCGTTACAATGTAGTCGTTTATTCGACCTCAAATAAACCTGTTAGAAAGTTAACTGGAGGTTGATTCATTCAACGTTTTACAACTTCATAGTATTCGAGCATTGAGAGTATAAATATAGACAGATAATTCAGGCCTTTTTATGTTTTATAGAGTTTAGGATTTGAGCATAATCTGATCTGATGGAATAACACACATAGAGGATCTTGGGGATAGACTAATTATATTCACAATGTTTTTCTTCGCCGGAAGATCCAAATTGAAGTGTCCAGGCTTAAACTGATCGTCGTGTTCTCCGCATACGATAATAACTGAGCCATCGTTACTTTGAAAGACCAAAAATGTTTTCAGAAATAATCTCATATTAAGACCATAAACACGAAGTTTCATTTATGTGTATTTGATGAAACAGCTGAACGCATTTTGATAACACTTTTAATTACAGACAGAGGACTTCCGCAATAGTATCTAACATAAATTTAATTTTGCTTTTCTGTTACCGCTAATCCGTTAATGATAAATTCTAAATCTAAACATATAATAAGAATGCAAATATAAGTCTGTGTTTTTTAGATTTTTTGTGAGAACAATTGTTGCAGATGTGTTGCAGTATTGTAGGTCTTGATAAATCCTTACCAAAAAAATCGTAAATAGCTACGAGTAACAATTAGTGTTGGTTTCATTAGAATCGGTTTACTTTATCAAAAGCTATCGTACAGAGAAGGATATATCATAAAGAAAGTACTATTCCTCAAGGTTGGGTCAAATTTACATGACTCGGGCAAAGCCGTGGGCTCAGATAGCTTAAATTAAATTCGTTAAAATAATGGAAGTGGTAAAGCAACTAACAATTAACAAAAACTAAGTGGCGGACGTCCGTCAATTGTATATGACGTCATGACTACGTCTTTTTTATTATGTTTGGATGGTTTTCATTCCTGATTTTTTAAGCCTTTGGAGCACGAATTGAGTGTTGTTACCTTTACGCTTGTCAAAAAATTTACGCCGTTTTGTAACTAATATCACAGGTACGTTGATGCCAGATCTTTTGATCACAGATTTTCCTTTTATTTTAAAAGGTTTTTATTTTCTACACTCTCTGTACTTTCTTATTCTTTTAAATGTACTCTCTGGATTATAATTAAATATTTTTCTTTCTTTCATATTTTAGTCGTTATCGATGAAAAGTTAGCTATAGGCTGCTGTGTTGAACGTTGTGAGATTTTCATCTCGCTGCTGCATACATGGATTGTACCTTAGCTACTGTCATTTGAAGTAAGTATATTCAAATTGCCGGGTTTGCTTAAAATATTACTGAACATTCTCATGTTATCGTGATTTTTTTGTCTCACTATTTATTCATCTAGATAATAATCATTCAGATAAGTGTCTTACGAAATACATTAACTATGTTATCATAGCTCGTTCAGTTCAGTTGGAGGTCGAATGTTGCACATCGTTGGTTTTTAAGGTTATATTTTTATCATATTACTAGCGGTCACCCGCGACTTCGACTGTGTTTGTATCTTTATAGACGCTTGTTAATTCTTATTAAGATTTAAGATTCATATTAAGATGTAAACTTGCAAACACAATTTATCTATTTTAAATAACAGTACCGGCAAAAGTTCGGATTTTTGTCGGAATTAATTGAATACTATAAAATGTGCATTGTAAAATGTATTTCTGATTAATTAATAAGACAATAGTGGTTACGAAATCAAAATAAAAATAAAAAAAACAATTTAGGCCCTAAGAAGGCGCTAATGAATGTCAAAATTGCCACCGGCTTGGAAACAACCCTAATCCACGAAGAACGGGTAAAAAATTCAGTCTTGTTTATGTTTGTATACGACATATTTTATAACAATATACTATATTTACAATCATTTTTAGCAAATGCACAAAGAGGGGTGTCATTTCCAAACATCACTGTCATTCACATAAGGATTAGCGTATAATAAATAAATACCCTTTAGACATTAAAACATGTTTGATCTGGTGCTTGAACATACTATCCGGTGACTATGCCTGAAATTTTTAAGTTTTATAAAGTTTGGTTACGAAATTAAATTGAAAAGAATTAAACAAATTAAAAATACCCAGTACTTATTTTAAATTTGAAACTAAACACTTTTTATGTTGTTTTCATCTCTCTTGGAGATACATAAAAACTTTTTAACAAAAAATTAAGCCGCTGAAAAAACTCTTACCAAAAAATAATAAACCTTTTACTTTATTAATCTTAATAACTAAGTTCTTAAACTTATGTAAGTATACCAAAGTAATTTTAAGTCGGCCCCAAACAAGCAAATTAATTAATTACGTAAAGCATATATATAATAAGTTAATGTCAGCGAGACAACAACCCGAACGGGCACACACGTTACCGCTGGAGATTTCACATTGCATCTTTAATTTGACTTGGTTATATATTTTAATTTTAATTAATTTAGTTCATTAATTATTTGGCGCCGACTCAAAATCATTTAGGTATACTTACATTACTTTAAGAACTTAGTTATTAAGATTAATAAAGAAAAAGGTTTATTATTTTTTGCTTTTCAGTTTTTTCGGCGATTTAATTTTTTGTTAAAAAGTTTTTATTTTATAATTTTTTGTGGCTATGATCTTACTAATTACTACATGCTTAATTTATTTGTAATACACAACTCAGAAGCTGAATTATAAATCATGCCCTGTTTTCCTACCCTTGGGGTTGCTTTTTTCATGTTTACATGTATATGGGACAAACTGCTGGGTATACGCTTTCAAATCAAAGGATATAAATTTAATTCGGACTATTCTTAGGGTTGATTTTTTTTTCCCAAATTTAAATGGGACCAAGTTCGGAGTATACCCTTTCGAATAAAAAAATAATTTTTAAAATCAGACTATACTGTAAAAAGTTATGCGTGGTCATACATAAATATATATATATATATATACGAGTATATATACGCGTCGACTTGAGAACTTCTTCGGTTTTTTTTGTCCATTAATAATAAAAGGAAAGCCAAAAATGTAGATAATTATTCATTTCATTCCAGAATAAAAAAGTGTACTGACAATATGTATGCGTGTATATATTTATCTAAAGGATTTAAGCATACTCGTGGAAGTTGTCCAATGCGAATGTAAGTGGTAGAGTCATGCTGAAGCTATAACTAGTTTCAGTATGAATAGGTCGGCTCGCCCGGGGTAGTACCACTTGACCCACAGAAACACCGACGTGAAGTAACAGTACTTGCATTGTT
The DNA here is from genome assembly GCA_014332785.1 of Antheraea mylitta. NCBI lineage: Eukaryota > Metazoa > Arthropoda > Insecta > Lepidoptera > Saturniidae > Antheraea > Antheraea mylitta. The sequence goes on along the minus strand of JACEII010000017.1, from coordinate 3,040,537 downwards.
GCTTTCCGTTTGGTCAGTGAAAGCGCTGGAGGCCCATCTCCTCTCTTCTCCCCCTAACCCTCAAATACAGGCTAGCAATGCACTTGCGAATTCTCTGGTGTTGTTAGTGTCTATGGACAGTTTTTTACATAAGTTTTTTACATTATATATGTATTATTTTATTAGCGGTCACTCAACATCAGGTGATCCACCTGTTCGTTTACCTCCTTTGGTAATAAAAAAAAGAATTACAAGAGCTTTTTGTAACAAAAAAAAAGTCGAGACAGTACAAATTACCTACAGAAGTTAAAACTCAACACAGTAGTGTATAACTGCGCTTTCTTTTTAATTTTTAAGATGTGAATTATTTATATTACATAATTTTTAAATTGAAATTACTGTCATTCGTCTCTTAATCACATCTATTGGCGCTCCGAAAGATAATTATTTACTTACATAGTATATTAATTTATCAAACATATGATGGGCTGCACAATATCAATGCAAAGTATCATTATCTATAACTATATATTAATACGTGAAGCAAAAACTTTGTATCCCTTTTTAAGTAAATTGCGTGAAAGAATGAACTTGAAATTTGGCATAATTAAAGTTTATATGGCGGAGAAGTGCAGAAAGTTATTTATTTTATATAAAATACATTAGACGTACATTAAATTAATTAAAATATGCATTACTCACACTAATGCTTGAATTTTACACAACATATATACACATTTAAATATAAACGACATTTTGACAGCCGTGAACAACGAACTTCAAAAAAGGTTGTGAAGGAGGTTACTATGCTCGTTTGTATGTATTCTTTTACTGTTATATCCCAATCACCCTTTTTCATCCTACATTCAACAATGATATTATAACATATAACTATTATTATAATATTTAATTATAATTTTACAATTTTAATTTATAATTTTAATTATAATTTTATAATATAATACGACTTGAACTATGTTTGAATGTCGACCAGTGGGCGCCCACTAGTATGATATAAACAGGCCGTTATACCATGCGTCACTAGTGTGAACCAAGCGCAATACAATCAATCACACTTTACTAGCATATCGCTGATGGGAAACCATAAATACAACTCCTAACAAAAATACCGCTCAACGCGCCTACAGAAATAAAAAAATTAAACACAAAGTTACATAAATAAATTTATTATAGATACTCTATGTACATTAAAATAAGCTCACACACGACGTAATTAAAATGTAAATCACAGTTTTTCAATCATTGCTATTAGGGCGTACGCGACTCCGGAAACCATAGCGACTACAGAAAATAAACAGACTAGCAGATTTTTCCACACGACCCAGTGACAAGGGCCGATGTCTCTGCCCCACCTCCATACCGTCTCCGTGATAGATGGTAGCATTAGACCAAGGATTGAGAGACAGACCGCTCCTACCAGTTCCATAAACAGTTCCAACTTTGGTATAGCGCAGCCGATTCCAACTATAAATAAAAGAAAACAGTGTCATATAGTGTACTTATAAATTACTAGCTGTGCCCGCGTCTTCGTCCGTGTGAAACCTTATGTAAAAAACACTGACTAACAAATCACCCAAATGTCCATCTCCGTATCTACTTTTCTCTCGTACTTATGTCGCGACATTATTAAAATAAGTTTTTATAGAGTAAACCGATTTTAATGCAAACTATCTGACCCGTGCAACTTTGTCTGCACTAAATCGACTATTATCGGTTTTAATTGGACTTTTAAACCCGAAAAATCTTAATAAACTCGATTGCGGCGACATCTATCTTTTCCAGATTGAGAATTCAAACTATCCAGGTACTCAAACTTTTACCCAATTGGTATCTGAGAAATATTTTATATATAATAAGCCTAAAATTCGTTACATATTAGGTACAGTTTCACACATACACATATTTTTCAACTTTGTGGAGATTTCATATATGGTTGATAATTACGCATACAAACGTCATGTAGCCATAGCTCAGTTGTAATGTGCTGGACTTTATGCTGATCAACAATAGGGGCGTGGGTTCAGAACCCAACAATATCGTCTTTTGTTATTTGTTGAAATAACAATGAAGTGTAGATTACATTTTTAGCTAATCTGTCTGCTATACATAACATAAAGAAAAATTAACCAAATCATTAAGAATTTCATCAACTGCAAATTTTTGTCTTTCGTCCATTACTCTGGAGAACTCCTTGCGTTTTATGAGACAAAAAGTATCCTAGATGTAACCTTGTAATATTAGTCATCATTGTGTCAATTTTCGTGAAAATTGGTTCAGTACTTTCAGAGTGATACGTGTTCACAGGGACAGACAGACAAAAATTGTAAATAGATTATTTTTAGCTTCTTTATCAATAACAAAGTCTACCCCAATTATAATATCCAAAAAAATATTTAATGTAAAGATTTGGCTTTGTTACAGTTTTATTATAGTAATAGGATAAAGAGGTTTTATCGTAAACGCAGTATTTTAACAGTGATGGGTGTTCATACAAAAAGATATATAAACATTTCCAAAAATGATTGAAATGTATTTTAATACTTATCCCAAGGTACTTGCAACAATTTTTTTTTTACAAAAATCTAAAAAGTACAAACACATTACATTTACAACTATTATAATATTTTCTTATAGATATTCTCGAAACAGGAACAAAACTGTTGCACTGTATTATAATCAACATAATTCTACAATTGCTATTTATTTTTGGCAAATAATCATATAGATTATTATTGCCATTGTCAAGTAGGTAATGTTATAATTTCAATTTTCAAACAAGATGGTGGTCTCTTCCCTTTCAGGGCATTGTTGTGGCAAGTCAGAATTCATGCTCCGTGGTATTATTTCCCATCCATTTCACTTGTGCACAATAACCAAGCTATAGTTATTACGTAAAATACCGCCAGTATTATATACAATATTATGAATAAAATATAAAATCTATTACATGGCAGACTTAGACTTCGCCGAATACTTCTAATTGCTATTTAAATGTAAAGTTAGTAATAAAACTAAACAACAATAATAAAAGTGTAAGACGCAAAATTATTTTTTTTAATATGTAATAAAAAAAACAGGAGATGACACACGTGAACTTAATAGAGAGTATTTCAGATATCCACAAATCAGATGCGAAATATTATTTTTTAACCTTTCTAGTGTTGTTCATGGGCCTCAAATAGTATCACCGATAAAGAAATACGGAGTCGTCTCTCCGTTTTTTTAGGTATGTACAACTTGTAGTAATTTTATTTATGGTCATAAAAAAATTGCAAAATCATGAAGTACGTTTAACATAACTATTTAAATATTAAAGTCGTTTTATTAAAAAATATCTAAAAGTCGACATCTATAAATAATATAATAACATCTATAATTCTATAATAATTGACAGTTTAAATGTATTTGACATCATAATAATTTAGTAAACTTGATCTTTTATTTAGTGCATTGTGTGTTTAATTTAATTTTTTAAGTTTATGATTATAGTGCCTTACGAATCCACACAAATTAATTTTTCCCACCATCGGCCGACAATACCGTACGGCTTGCGGACCATACATACCATTATTTCATTCTCACTTGGCGTTCTTTGTAACCTATAATTTTAATGGAAATTGCTCCATCCCAACGAATTGTAGCTTGAAGTTATATATCCTTTAATCTTCCCTAATAAATAAACTACGACATGCAAAAAGAATTTTTCAAATCTCAGGGTTTATTACAGAGATTAGCTCCTTCAAACAAACAGAAAAGCAAACAGTCTCTTAACCTTGGGCTACAGGACTGTCACTTACCTCGAAATATTTGTTATAAGATTTTGGACTTAAATAAGAAAAGTAATGTAAATTTATTTTGAGGTCAGCTACCTTGACCAAAATTATACGGATTAATTTGATTAATGTTATGATTATTACGCAGTGTTTACGCCTATAAGTTTAAATTAAAATGAATATATAATTAATTAAAAGTAATAAATAATCTTTATTAGAATGAAGCTTAAGATCAACAATAGTTCTATGTTTATATAGGATTGAATTATAATAATACTCTCAAATAATCGAAAGTATAATAATTAAAGTAAGGACAGTACAATCCAAATGTAAGTCGGTCTACAGATAAATCTACAGTTTATTTGTAGTTGTCGGTCTTGCTGCGTTTTGGTAACTGAATATGAAGTGAATGATTTTAAAACGCTACAAACCAAAAAGAGACACTTTGATGGTTTTTATAGTGCTAATGAACTTGTTAATACAGACACTATAATAATATGTACTGGCTAATTCTGGGACGCGACACTTCTTAAAGTGCCACTATTAGAGGTAGCGGTATATCCTGGTCTTAGTCTAGTTAAACTCACTATATAATAGGTTAGGTTTTACTAGAAACTAGATATATACAGATTTTAGTAGACACTAGATACGCATTGGCTTATTCTGAAACGCGACACCTCTTAAATTGCCGCTATTAAAGGTATTATCTTGTATATACTGATCTCAATCTATTTAAACATACCATATAATAGATTTTACTCAGTATCCAAAACACGTTTAATTAAACCACGAACCTATCAATAAGGTAGCAATAAGCCTTAAAGCAGCGATACCCCATCTGTGTCCTCTAGCTGGAACCTTATGTTGTATTCTTCTCCAGATAATGTCAACAGGTACGTAAAATATTAGCGCGAAAGAGAGAAGCATTACAAATGCCACAAGTAGTTTTGCTGTTTGCGCTAATCTGAAAGAAAGAAGATACTTCATATTTTGGTTCCTTAAATGGTGGACATGGGCCTTTACAATTTTAAGTATAGTCTAATAAAAATAAATCATTTACTTATAGGTTTTGTTGTAGAGTTGATCCCTGTAATTATGATATTACTTACAAGTATCTTAAATTTAGAAAGTCTAGGAGTACCAAGTGACGGGAAAGGTAGTTAGAAATTTGCAATGTATTATTGAGAAATTGTATAGTACAAAACTGCTCATTATTTTTTCTTTGAGTACGTATGCTCGTATCCTCCTTTCATCAATAGTTACTTTGGAGGTAAATTAATCATAATCATTTCGAAAGAAGATGTGATGTAAATTGGAACATTTGGAAACTTAGCTTCCATTACCTTATACTTTCACCAATTAAAAACTAATTTTAACGTAAATGTTTGTAATAAAATTGCTTACACTTCATCTTGAGGCAAATTCAAGGTCAAGCTTCCTCGGACGTCTTCACCGAACTGTAAGTAACCAGTAAATCCCACAAACCCGTATAATACAACAATAGCTATCATAGCAATGTTCAGAACACCGGGACATCCCAGAAACTGATGGGGTTTCACCATTTCGTTTTCGATCGGCATTATCATACCTATGCCTTCCATTGCGAAGAGGCATGTACTGTGAAAATACAAATTTATTGTTAAAAGGAGGATTTCAATACATGCCAACATTATAAGTGTTTACAAAATGTTAGTGGTAAATTGTAACGAACGCTATAATGAATCTGGGGTTTCCATGTGGAAAAACATCGTGATAAAGTCATAGGGTAGTTAGGGGACTTAAGCTGAAAACTTTTCGTCAAGCACCTGTAACAGTAATTTGTCAGCTGCGTCTGAAAGTCAATTTTGCAAGGCTTAGCATGTTATAATATCTTTTTTATCAAATTATTTCTTAAGATAAGATATTATTGGTAGGTAAGAGTAATAATTACATACATCCTTGGACTAGCAATTTGGAATTAAACCTGTGTCATGATTTAGGAGGACTTGACTATACTGCAGGTCATAAGAATTTTAATACGCAGTATTGCACCTCATCTCACATAATTCTACTATAAATGTAAATGAGATAGGTCAACTATATTAATGACGGTGCAGTCGTGCGTGAGACGAGATATTACTGCTATTTCTTCTAATGACTATTCACATGACTATGGATTTCGTGTAGTCATTGTGCCTATGATAGGAGAGCATTTTACAATTTTAATCAATAAAATATATTCTAATTTAATTTACTATACATATTATTTGCTAAGAAGATACCTCATAAATTGTAAATGAAGTAAGTTGCAATCATGTTATTAATGTGTGGTAGTTATTCAGATGGGCTTTAGAAAATCCCTATCACCATGACATGGCCTTTGCTTGAAACTATATTGCTTCTTGTGATCTCTGAATTTAGTAACATTGTCAGCTCAACGCTTCCCGTTTTATATAAGATATGTACATCGTTAGTACATTCTAATCATACCTCAAAAAAGTCGGGATACCGCTGATAGAAGTCGCCAAATTCCTTTCTGAAACTTCACCGGTATTTCTTAAGCAGTAGTACATGGATATACAAATCGCAGCGAACCACACGAAGTTAGCAATTGTGGAAAAGGGTACCAAGTATTTAAGCTTCGTTATTTGGTTGAGTGGTATGAGCACGATAAGGCTGATACCACAGTATGCATTCACTGACCAATCCGGGCCTCCATATACTACGGAAACCTGTAAAATAAATTAAATCATAAGTGTGTAAGTAACCTAAATAAAATAATCATCAAATCACGCCTGTAACATTTTTTTATATCATAGGAGACAAACGAACAGGTAGGTCACCTAATGTTAAGTGATCACCACCATCCATAGACAGAGTCGCACGTGCGGTGCCAGCCTGCGTTTGGGGCGAGGGGGAAAGAGAGAGAGGGTATGTGGAGAGAGGGAGATGGGAAGGGTGGAGCGACATGTGCCTCCGGCGCTCTCACTGACCGAATGTAACGTAACAATGCAAGCAAGTACTACCCCGGGCGAGGCTACTCATTCATGCTGAAACCAGTAATAGCTTCAGCATGGCTTTACCATTACTAAAATAACTAACAATGGTTTAAATACAGTGTCGTAGCTGATCTTTGAGGGGCCTCATATCAGAATTGCTTGGGAGGATATGTCTTATTTTTACAACTAAATATATCGCGTATTCCACGACAAGAGAATTAGGAATTTCCTTATTTATATATTCAGAGCATGTTGTTGACATTGTGATGAACATTTAAGAATTTTCATATCATTCATACGTCCGATATGGCGGTAGCTACACCTCTGTTGATATAATTTCCTTTTTGAAGTCAGTTAATAAAAATATACAGAAACGAACTTAGCTTTGCTATTATTATTTGTCAGGCGTTATGACATCAAAGTAATTCAAACGTTTTCTTTTAGGTCCGTTAAGAGTACTGTTATTAGATATTATAAAAATGGAAACTTTTGATTGTAGTTAAAAAAATATACCAATTTAAACTGGGTCTTCAGGACTATTGTGCTGTTTCTTTTGGGGTCACAAAGAGAAACTATTAGTAGAATATAACTAAATTTCATGGATACTTACTTGTCTAAAGGATTCGCCGATGACGACAATGTAAACACAACACACACCAACATGTGTCAGCGCTAATGACCAATCAACAAACTCCCTGAAAAATGAAAGTAAATATAGTTAAATTTTCTTTTTATTATGAATAATGTTAGTGATCTTTTTATTTTCTCGAACTGACTACGCTATTTACCTAGCAATGTCTTAATAGCTTCACCGGACTACTAAGGCGAGCGCTTAGGGCACTCAGCCGATTTTGTTTGACAACTAGCTTAAGGGTGCACGGCACACCTCAGCTTGGGCTCTTGCCTGATACGTGCAATTCGCGACCTATCTGAGCTGACCTAAGCTAACTATTCATACATATATATGTAAGTTATTGTAACATATATGTGTACCAAATATACATACCTCAACAACTGTTATATATATTTCGTGTCGGATAATTTTCTAAACTATTTCAATTCGATAAGGGAAAGAAACAAAACCCTTCCACTCTCATTTGTAAGCGTGTATGCGTGCACGTGTGTTAAGGTGATATGCGTAATGTTCTTGCAGTGATGTGAGATTTTTTTTTTCGGCGGCGGCCATTGTACTGGTCCCTGGGAGCTAGAAGCGGAGGTGCTTGCCGCCGTATATCAATACACGCCACGGGGGAGCCTCTAGCTCCCAGAGAAATAGAGGAAAGAAGACCAACGAAGAGGGAGCAGATGGTGGAAAGTTGGAGACGGGACCTGGCGGACGCGTGTTACGGTCGATACACAATCGACGCCGTCCGCTCGGTCCTGCCGGAATGGTACCAGAGGGGATGGGGCTCCCTGACCTTCCGTCTGGTGCACGTGCTGACCGGGCACGGGTGCTTCGGTTGGTACCCGTACTGGATAGCACGCAGGGAACCGACCGCCGTGTGCCATCAGTGCGGCGTTGAACCGGACACCGCGCAGCACACTCTTTCCGAGTGTGCTGCGTGGGAGGAGCGACGCCGCACTCTGGCTGCGGCGGTAGGTGGTGATCTCTCGCTGCCGAGCGTCGTAAAAGCTATGCTCGGCAGCGAGGATGTATGGAATATTATGGCCTCCTTCTGCGAAGAGGTCATCTCGCAGAAGGAGGCGGCGGAGAGGGTCCGTGAGCAAGACCCTCACAGTGGCCGTCTCCGCCAACAAAGGGTAGGCAGGAGGAGGCGGCAGTTTGACCGCCACCTCCCACCTTAACCGGACTAGGGAAGATGGGTCGGGGGGCCCCATCTTCCCATTGCACGCATCCGGCGGACGGAGGAGGCGGCCGGTGTATACCCGGCTGTCTCCTTACAAGACGAGGCCCAGCGGCGGCACTTCTGCTGCTGGGCCAACCGTTGGGGCGGCACGACGAAGTCTATAGAGATCTCGTGCCGCCCCAACCATAGCGGAAGACGTACATCGTGGGGTTTCAGTCCGTGTGAGTCGAACGACATAACCAACCCTCTTCCCCGGGAGGGTGGGTATCCAAAAGGGATTTCCCCAGGTAAAAAAAAGGGATGTGAGATCTTGTGTCACTGTATCGCACGAGCAGTGCACTCAAGGGCTCCACGCTGAGGGAACGGACCTAGGCTTAAGCCAGGGGGGGCTAATCTGGTGTGATATTTATCGAAAACAAACGATCCAAAGAGTTCACAATTGGCGATTTCAAACTCTGAGAAATTCACAGTTTTATGTTTTTCCTTATATAGCAGTATTATAAGAACATTTCTTAGGTCCAAGCTTCCTTACCCTATTTTCCTTCACCGTCAGCCGACAGTGTTACCAATTTGAATTTGTAAATTTACGCGATTCCCTAATATATGCTCGTAATTTTGAGCGAATATTGCCATTATTTTATTTAACTATTTTAGTTAACTGAGATTATAGTCAGTTTAAAATTATAATCCACAATGTCCCGCGCCGGAGCTTCCACGGCCCGATGGATAGGATCTTGCGTCGTCATTTGCCTTGGTATAGTAGACACAGGTGTTGGTGTGTCTTGATATTGATATTTATTAAGAGTTGTTACGAAAAGACTTGTCAAAGTACCTAGCGAGAGTTCCAAATCTTCTAAGGGATTTAGGTCCATTCTGGAACACAAGTTCACACGTCTCCGCATATCCAAGTGACGGTTTTTTGACCTCGACACACAATTGTTGCGACGTTCTAACCTGAAACAAACAGTAAGTCATTGAAGGTTATGACTCTAATAAAAATTAATACGCGTTTTAATAGCTACCTAATTATCATTTAATATATTCACTCAAACGGATTTACTGGGAAGCGGAGATAAGGTGTCTTAATTTATACGGAATTCCTAATAACTTTGGTGTACAGGCTTCCACAGACGTATCGAAACCGGTAGTTTGGATAAAAACTGTAAAGGTATTTTTTAAATCCTAAATCAAATATAAACGTTTCCATATATAATTTCAAAGGTACTTAATGTTTGCTTTTTCAACAATTTCGTAAATACCGTGTCTAGATACGATTATTATTTACCTACGTCTTGCAAATTTAGAAAGTGTTGAGAATAAATACCGTTGCATAACATTTTGTTCTACTTTGTAAAGCGATGCGATAGGGAAGATATATTTGAATCAATCCAAGGAGCTCATGTATAAATTTTTAATATATTTATATTTTATAAACCGTGAGACAAGTTCAAATTTTAATTGTTCATTATCAATTGCAATTGAGTTCAATTTTATAGGCGCAAAATTGAAGATCTTGTAAAAAAAGTTATATGTACTAGTACTAGATGATTTATTCTGAAATATAAAAACTTTTTTATCAAACGAATTTAACTTGATTGTAACACTAATTACTTGTTTCACTCAATCTCATTTGAGTTTGTTCTCTTTACGGTTCGATATAATAAAATTAAAACAGTTCTAAAATATACATTTTGGGAAGTTTTTTATTAATTCTCTTGTTGCTTAAGCTATAACAAGTTATATACAATTGTCATAAGCCTCAGTTTGTGAAATTTTGGGTGATTGTGTTCTCATATATAAAGAACTAGCCTCTGCTCGCAACTTCGTTCGCGTGGAATAGTTAGTTTGGACTAACGCTTACTCGCAGCGGAAGCTCTCAAGATAAACACCGATTTTTAAACATTCTTCAATGGTGCTCCGCTCCTATTGATCTTAGTGTGATGATATGTAGCCTATAACCAACTTTGATAAATGAGCTATATAACATTGAAAGAATTTTTCAAATCGGACTAGTATTTCTTAAGATCACTCCATACAACGTCAAAACGTAACAAACTCACAAACTTTACTTCTTTATAATACTAGTATAGAAGTATAGATTTGTGTTTTTTATAAGCATTAGGCAATTGCTATAGGTATTCTGAAAGTTAAATATAGTTTTTTTTGCGATTTTAAGAACTATTTTGGAAATGTCTGTCTGTCGTGGAATGATGATATATTGTTCTCGTTTTTTTTCGAACTGACTATGCTATTGGCCTTTACAGCTTCACCGGACCATATTGTTTTCGTGGAAAAAATATTATAAAAATCGGTAAATCAGTTTATGAGTAAGATTTACAATAATATATATTAAAAATATTACGTTACTATTATCTTTTATAATTGACATATCTTTGAAGAAAACTGAAAAAATCAAAACTACAATATTAGAAATTAGATTTATTAACATAAATAGGCAGCGAAAAGACTAATTGTCTAACTTACAAACACTATCAATTGATCGTTAATTACTTTCTATCATCGCTTAGATATTTTTATTTCCAAGCTATAAAACGTTGGTATAGCTTCATCTATGTAGGACAAGGTAACAACAGAATAATCATAACCAACGGAGAAACAAAACAAAAGAATTACGCATAAAACAACAACCTTCTGTCGTGAAGTAATCACAATATACTTTCACGTCAGTTATAACGTCAATTTAACGCGTGACATATCAAACAACGCTGGAGTCGAAATCCTGATATCATTGACATTTTGACTTTTCGCTAGAACAATTACATTGCAGAATAATTATATTTTCGTATCTGAAATGTTTACAAATATATTTTTGTCCCGGGAAACGTTTTTGGTTGTTAGTCATTATCGTTTTACTTATTTTTACATATAATAAGAATGTAAATCTAACGTGTCTGCCCTTTTTAGATTTTTGAGAAAAATATTGTTACAGATGTGTTGTCATAAGTAATAAAGTCCGTTTTAATTAATTTTAGAAATGTTTGTATGTCTATCTGTCTCTCTGAATACGCATTATTGCTAAATTACTGCGTTCACGATAAACCTGCATACCTTCGAGTAACATTTAGTCTTGTTTACATTAAACTCGGTTTAATCCATCAAAAGTTGCTATAATTTTAATGACGACGCGACTTAAGTACGAGAGAATAGTAGATAATATGTAAATGGACTTAATACATTCAGATGACTTTATTCGTCACTTTTTTTTTACGTTAGGTTCCACGCGGACGAAGTCGCAGGCGCAGCTAGTTGATAATACATACGAGGTTGTTTGGGAGGTTGGGCAGATGTTAGATGTTTTTTTATGCAAAATCTATTGAATACATTTTGATGAAACTTTACAGTACATCAGATAACATATAAGCTATAACTTATAAAGAGATTGTGTAAATTATCAAAAATATAATGATAATTATCAAGCAAGTTTAAAAAAAATCTGTCGTCTAAGAGCCTATATATGTATGGTGTAATAATTTATGAAAATGTGAGTTATTTAAGTTGATAATTTAGCGTCGTAAATTACTGAATTTTTCATGCTTCAAGTGGTATAGTTGAGTTCAATTTAATTTAATAAAGATATAAGATATAATTTAATAATAAAATAAATAAATAAGATAGGTTTACGGAAACTAGCTCATTTATCGAGGATGGCTATAGGCTACATATCATCACGTTAAATCCAATAGGAGCTGAGCACTGATGAAGAATGTCTCAAAATCGGGCTATTTTGGAAGCTTCCGCTGCATGTTAATGTCAGTATTATATGCGTTGCCATGGTAACGCGATAATATTCTATCGAAAATATTTTCATAGTTTATTTTGTGTTCCTATTCAAAAAGTTTGTTCTGCGTTAGTTTTGTTTACAATTTTTAATTATACGTATTACGTTTATATCGCAAACATGTCTAAAGTTTATTTTGTGTTGCTATTGAAATACTTTAGTAGTAATAATATTCGTCCCATAAGACAGTCGAAGGAATGAACTCATACTGCCAATTTTGAAGTTGTCAATATAGATAGTTTTCTTCTATGTTCAAGTTAATATAAAGGTATAAGCGCCAAATCCTCTACATAATATCTCATTAATTTTTATCTTTTTAATTTTCAATACCATAGAATTCATGCCCCATGGTATTATTTTTCAGTCTTTTCACTTATGCACAATAAGCGAACCATATCACATAAAACGTCACCAATTTAACATAATATAAAGTCAAATAACACAAGATATAAAAAAAGATATAAAATATAAAATCCACTACATAACAGACTAAAATCCCGCCAAAAACTTTATTCTACGTTAGTTTTGTTCCCAACTTTTGATTTGTGATATATTACGTATTATAAAAATAAATGTGTGTGTATATAATATTAAAATAAAAACTTTTTGGTGAATATTTTTTTTTTCGAAATGACTACGCTATTGACCCAGCAAGGCCTTAACAGCTTCACCGGACTATCAATTTGGTGAATACATACATATATCTGTGGTGCTACAAATATGAACATTTTTTTTAATGCTGTCGATACGTTTGTTTGTTTATTTGTTCCGGGTAATCTCCGAAACGGTTGGACCTATTTGAACAGTTTTTTTCTCAGAAATGACAACGCTATTTACCTAGCAAGGTCTTAACAGCTTCACCAGACTACAAGTAATATTTGAACGGGAATTTTACGGGCAAATAAGTAACTAATCAGCTGTTTTATTTTAAACTAATGGGTTCAACAGACGTTACCCGCCCTGATAATAAGACAGACTATACCTAAACCTTGCCTAAGAATCATTTTATATATTAGTGAAAACGACATGAAGACGCATGCTGTAGTTTTTGATCTTATCTCGAACAGACATACAGACAGACCTGGAAAAGGACTTTGTTTTACACTATGTAGTGATAAACTGTTATCCGTGCATTCGTCTGTGTGAAATAAATAAAAAATATGTGGTTCACTGTAAACATGCGCGTGTGACGTGCGCTGTACTGGACTCCAAAAATAAATATAACTGAAAGTCATGTGTACATGTGATTTAAATTATAGCAAGGTATAATAATAACTTAATTATATCGACACTATGGACATATTATATCTATATAATAAAAGATTTAACACATATTGTTTGATAATCTTCATCATAACTTTCTTATATAGTGTAAGTGAACACTCAGGGTGATATATAGCAGTTTTTATTTATCTTTATTTTTGGCAACCAATCTTTCCGATTATTACTGCCATTGTCGCGTAGTCAATAATATTACAAGCTTCGTGGGATCACTTCATTATTAAGCGTCGTGTAAGTCAATATTCTAACAAGATGGTGGATCCCTTGTTAGATCCTTCCAGGGAGTTTTTATGGCATCTCAGAATTTCATGCTTCGTGGTGTTATTTTTATTCACTTCACTTATGCACAATAATTTAACCATATTACATAAAACACCACCAACTTTACACAATATAGAGTCAAGTAACACAAGATTATGAATAAAATATAAAATCCACTACATGGCAGACTGAAATCCCGCCAAAAACTCCCATATAGCAGTTTAAAGTTCCAGTTATGTGACTGATGATAAATCCCATCCCATTCGATACACTATTAGTCTTCACATATATAATGTACACGTTACCTGTTACAGTAGGTGATGTGCGTGTGATACTTACAAATATTTTTAAAAGAGTATTATTGTAATTTACACTAGATGTGTGATCACAATTTTAAATTTATTTAATATATTTCATTTAATAAAAAAAAAACGCGTGCGAAGTCGCGGGTAACAACTAGTATAATATTAAATCAATATCAACTGATGCTTGGGTCAACGAACGCTCTTTTAGTCGTTATAAATATCTCTTATGTATACTGTGCCGGCATGACGCGGCACTGTGAAAAAGCTCCCCCAAAATTTACAACTTTGTAAAATTTGCCAGTGCCTTAAAAGAATTAGAGGCGGCGTTCACAATGAAATTTGCAAGTAATTTTAGATAGTTGCGACGTACCTACCTGTTTTCGTATCATGGTATTGCACGGGCTAAAAACGGAAAGTCTGATTACATAAAGTATAAGAATATAATTTTAAATTAATTCTGACAGATTAATTTAACTGTCGATCATAATTGCAATTAATTTTAACTATCAAATTATTATGTAGTATTTTATTTTTAATTTCTTGTACAAAATCAAACATAAAGATTAAGCAGTTTTTATAATTTTGTACGTGAGAATCTAATTAGGTTAATTTAATATTCTAATATCATTTTTGTAGTAACGAGCTTGTTGTTACGTCAGGGTACAATTGATTGTATAGTTGTATTAAATAATTAGAGTTATAACTTCTAAATTCCATAGAAAGACTAGACAGTAAGGATAACTAACTTATACAATTAAAATTGGAAATATCTAACGCTTTATTAATCTATGGAAAAGTTGTAAATAAGTTTTGTGCGATCGGTAACGGCGCGGGCGCTGCGCCTGCGCGGTCTTTGCCTCGAGAATCAGGTGGTATTTTGATTTTGAATTACATTATGATTTTTTTTTCAATAAAGTCATGTATTTTTATGAAACTATCGTTTCAATTAGCTGTTCTAACATGATAGAGTGTAAATAATGCTAATAAAACGTTTTTTTTTATCACGATCGATTTTTTTTCCTTCCCAAGATCAAAGGTCATTAGTATTATCGTCTTCGTTTTCGGAAGCGGTCTAAAAATACGCAGTATATAATAGACTGGTCAGTAAAGACTATTTCTTAGCGACGACCTCGAAAATGTTTCCTTATGATGAAAAAACACGAGGAAGACAACAAAATTCTGTTATAAAACAACAAGTGGCCTGAGACTATCGAAGTTCATCTTTTGGGAATCATGTTTTTACAGAAATTTCTTATGAAATGTTGTAAATGTTGTTATTTTCATATTTTTCACTTTCCAAAAAATGATCAAATAAACATAACTTACTACAAAACGTATTTAAATCGTCTTGCGGCACGTGTTGTTTTATTTTTTTTTCAATGTCGCATTTACATGGAGATATGGAATTTTTTTAAAGCGCAAAAAAATGATTTTCAACGACCAGTCTAATATAGAAACGTGGTAACTAATTACTTGATATGTAATTCACGTACATAGAACCACTGGGGTAACAATTTAGTGGCAGGATGGTAAAATGTCTGGAGCTCCTAACTGAGTGGGCTCGGACACAAAAAAATATGAAAATAGAATTATACACCAACACATAGAGCTGATAACTATACTCATCAAATAAAAATCCATCCACTGAAACTGTGAACTTATCTGACTTATAGTAACGTAAAGGCTGGCAGAGTAACCTTTGGGAAGCACTTAAAAGACTTTAAAGGATCGTAGCCTTTAAACTGACAAATTGCACTGAGTATTACTTACACAATAGACATAGCAATCTACTTACCAAAATATGTATAACATGCCCGCAGATAAATCCGATGAATACTGTCCCAAAACAGCCGACAAGGAGCCCGGCGTTCTTGAAAGCTAATGGCATTGCCAGGATGCCAGAACCGAGCGACACTTTTAGAAGATGAGCTAAGGCACCGAAACTCCTGTATTAAAAATATAATTACATTCTTTTGTGAAACGATCACTGGGCCTCAAACAGTATTACCAACAATAAAATCCCAAGATAACTATCTAATCAAAGTGTTAATTAACATCACATTGGTTAAAGTAGCTTTGTAACTAACTCCTTATTTCTTACGCAGTACTAATGTGATATATTATGATTTACTATTACGTTCTATGATATATAATAGATAGATGTATAAGTTTCTTTAGGCAGGTATCTAAGGTATAGAATTGCATAGTACATTACTTTTACGTATCTCATAACGTTAAGGTATATTAGTAACTAACTATGTCAGTGACTTCGTTCGAATGAACCTTATGTAAAAACAGCGATTAATAAAATCATCGGAATGTATTGCGTCCATTTACTCATCTACTTTTTTCTCGTACTTAAGTCACATCCTCATTAAAAGTACAATAACTTTTGATAGACCGAAACGGTTTTTAATAAAGCAAAGATTAAATGTTACTCCAAGTAGTAGTCCGGTGAAGCTGTTAAGACCTTGCTAGGTCAATAGCGTAGCAGTTCGAGAAAAAAAAAAAAAGTTACTCCAAGATATGCTTTATGATTTTCTTGAAGTGGTTTTGTCATGATACGTGTTTAAATAAACAGACAGACATTTCTAAAATTGATTGAAGTATATATTATTACCAATTCCAATACACCAGCAACTTTTTTTTCCATAAAAATCAAGCAAGAACAGACACCTTACATTTACATCTTACTATATATATGGGTATAGATGTAAGCACTCAAGCAATATTATTATATATATTTTACGATTCAATTAAAGTACATCCATTTTCTCCACTTTCTATAAACATCATATACATATAAACCACTCAGATAAAAGTCTCTAACCGACAGTAAAAACCCTATCCAATTTAGTTAAATAGTTTAAAAGAAATAATAAGACGAGTCTGTATGAGAGAAGCAATATATATTTCCTAGGTGGTAGAACCACGCTGAAGCTATACCCAGTTATAGCTTCAACCAGTTTCAGCATGAATCTGTCGGCTGGCCCGCGGTAGTACCACCTTCTCACAGAAACACTGACGTGAAGTAACAGTGCTTGCGTTGTGGCACTTCGTTCGGTCAGTGGGAGCGTCGGAGGTCCACCACTCTCCTTCTTTCTTTTATCCTTCCTCCGTCCTCACCAACGCTAGCTGGCAACGCACTTGCGACACCTCTGGTGTTGCTAGTGTCTATGGATGGTGGTGATCACTTAACATCAGGTGACTCACATGTTCGTTTGTTTCTTGTGATATATAAAAAATGCTATATTGTTTTCATTTCAGTTGTAAGTATTTCAAACAAAAAACAAAATATATTAGTAATTAATTTTAATGTTCTTCACATTTGTTATCTTTGCTTAACCTCGACAAGGAAAATCGTGGCTACGAACAGCATTCATAAATTGTTATCTCTATTTATTGTCTAGCAATAAACTTGTTCAAAATCTTTAATTTTTCACATATACAATCAAATTAGCATTATTCCTAAAACAAAACATTCTTAGATTTTTATGTCAAATCTATACATTATTATCTTCAATTAGGGATGTTCGATATTCATTGATGTTTAAGAAACAATAAAAACATCCACAATTTGACATCGATGTTTTGATGCACTAACATCGACACATCGATGTTTTGTTTTCGATAACATCGACGTTATGAATACAATATATTCTTTAGGGCCATCTAACGTCGCTAAAGACTAGATAATTTCAAATGTGTAACCCGTACGAATGGTTATTTCTTTGGATGACCTTTTTTTCCTCATTGACCATGAAAAACACCAGATAAGTTATTTTTTTACAGACAATTTTAATTGCTGGCAAAAACATTGGTGTTTTACTATCGATGTTTATTGTACATCGATACTATTAAACTAATGTTGACGTCAGTATCGATGTTTTTCTAATATCGATCATCCTTATATTCACTTAAATATAATCTTCTATAGATATATTGAGAATATATATCTAACGTCTGCTATTTTTGGTTTCAGCATGAATGTGTCGGTTCCTCCACCCCTCTCACAGATAACCGACGTGAAATAACAGTGCTTGCATTGTTGTGTTTTGTTCGGTCAGTGAGAGAGCCGGAGGCCCACGTCCCTTCCGCTTTCCTTCTATCCCTTTCCTTCCTCTCCCCTTCTCCCATATACAGGCTGGCAACGCACTTGCGACGTCCCTGATGTCGCTAGTGTCTATGGACGGTGGTGATCACTTAACATCACGTGACCCACCAGTTCGTTTGCCTCCTTTGATATAAAAAAAAAGATTTTTGTGAAAGAAGCAGGAGTCTTAGAATGAGTAATAAAGTACCTTTCAATCATTTTTAGAATTGTCTGTCTGTCTGAACAGGCATCACTGCTAAAGTACCGTGTTCACGATAAAATATCACCAAGCAAATCGTAAAGCATATCCTCGAGTAACATTTAGTCTTGGTTTCATTACAATCAGTTCATTTTAACAAAAGTTGTAGTAATTTTAATGAAGACACGACTCAAGTACTACAGGAACGTAGATTAGTAAACGGGCTTGATACATTCAGATAAATTTAAGTAGTCTTTGTTTTTTTTACATTAGGTTACGAACAGAGTCGTCGGAATAGCTATAGTAAATATAAATAGCGGAAACAATTTCGATTACAATTTTAGTAACAGATACAGGATTTTTAATATATGTTTAAGATCTTTCAAAATAACTAAGTGGATATAATAAAAGAATTTGTAACTACCTAAATATACAGAAACTAACATAGTTCTGTAAGTCATTCAGTGGAAGAACCTTATAAATAACATAAGCATATATTTTAATCTGCATAGCATTGCATACTCACGAAGTATTGGAGTCCGATGGTCTGTGGTCTGCAGGCACGTACGGGTCCAAATCCTCCCTTGAACCATGGTAAGCTAGCTCTATTCTGAAAACAATAACATTAAAATGAACCAACCAACAGTCAATTAAGCCCATTACTTTTTATTGTTACAAGAGTTGAAAAAAAAAAATCAAAATTAAATCGTGGCACCATCTATGTGATATCTATAACAGTTGATCTTACAGTTTCATGTCAATAAACTAATTTAAAGCGCCATCTGTTCGAGACTGATGATATTTACAATTAAAAACAATAATCAACATTGACAATATTTTAATTTGTATTTAGAAAATATTCAGGCCGTTAATTGAAATATAAAATATTGTATCTCCCAAGTTGGACGAGTGTTTACATAAATGCCAACTTTTATGAAGATCGTTTGAGTATTTTAGGAGTTTATCGTGAACAAACATAACATTGGATTTTTATACATTTAGATTATACACTATAACTTTTGACCACAATATCGCCTAATGGTAAGTGATGATATGGTTTAAGATCGTAAACACGCTAAAACTGGAAGAACTGGTTTTCAAATTCAACTTGAGGAAGATACTATCTATGATTTCTCTACATTGTTTTGCTTTAACGAAAACTCTGGCTTACTCGCAAGGATATAAACGATCGTTGATCGCTTCAAGATTTAAAAAAAAAACTTGGAACCAGGCTCAAAAGCTTAGTTTAAGTTCGTGGGGCACCCATTTGTCAAGCTTTTTTACCTTGCCAATTCGACACAAAAGAACTAATATTGTTTTGACGCTAACGTCGAAAGCTGCTGCTAATTCAGCCGTAGATTGTGTATCATCAGCTTCTACAATCACCTTTAAGTCATCATTGTTAACCAAAGTCTTCGGACGACCGCGAAGTTCATTTTTTAGGTCGAAATTTTCAGAACGGAAGCGAGCAAACCAATAACAGGTGATGCATTGCTGCCACGACGGTACTCATATTCCATAATTACTCGAATTTTAAACGTATCCATGATGACAAAAAAAATTGAAATGCGATGAAAATGTGACACTAATCAATAAACAAATGACTAATTTTGGAAAAAGAATTCCATGTTTTTAAAATAAAATTAATTTGAAATTAGAATTCTTAGCCAAACAAAAATTATTTGATTTGAAATGGCCAGTACTGCAGAACGGCAATTTCATAGACCTAGACCTATTATAAATCGTTTTTATTAACACTTACACAAAGTGTAAGGGGTGTCGAGTAACATCTTAAGATTTGAGACACCCAAGCCAACCTCACCTGCACGTGATGCACCCTGCTGAATAACGAACGAGGCAATGGCGAAAGCGGGGTGGTAGGGTTTTACAGCCCGACTGGGTCGCAACCACCATGTATATGGCGAAAAAGCCCGTCATAGTGACTCGCTTCTGCACGTCGCGTTTTGGGATCAGCCTGTGCATACCCAGTACCGGGTGACTTTCGTCATTATGGCCGGCATGACAGCGGCGACCGGCAATGGATAATCTGTCTCTCGGTGGTTGCCGATGTTTTTGGATTGTACTATGCTTAACATCAGGCATAGTGCAGTCACTATGTCGTGCTTCGATAAAAAAAACGTAAGCATAAAATATACTTAAATATCATATGTTTTAAAGCGGTGGAAGGATATAAGAGTAGAGGAAAACCGAAAAAGATATGGTGGATTGTGAGAAAAATTATATGTGTACAAAAAGTATGAATACTGAAATAACATTTGGCCGAGGAGAGTTTGTTTTTTATATATAATAGGAGGCAAACGAACAGGTGGGACACCTGATGTTAAGTGATCACCACCGTCCATAGACACCAGCAGCACTACAGGAGTCGCAAGTATGTTGCCAGTTTATTGGTTAGGAAGAGAGGGGGAGGGGAAGAGAGGGGAGGGGAAGAGAGGGGAGGGGAGAGAGGGGGAGGGGGAGAGAGGGGAAGGTGGGTCTTCGGCGCTCTCACTGACCGAACGAAACGCAACAATACAAGCACTGTTACTTCACGTCAGTGTTTCTGTAGGTCGAATAGTACTACCCCGGGCGAGCCAACCTATTTATGCTCAAACCATAACTGGTTTGAGCATAAATAGGTTGGATAAGTCGGAAGCTATAACAGCTTCAGCGTGGCTCTATCACCTACAGTTGAAGAGGAAAACATGTTGTGCTGACACTACTGAGGTGGATACTTCAGAACACTTAAAACTAACTTGGTATGAATTTGTAAATAACTGAAACATTTTATTTCAAACAAAAATATATTACGTTAATACGCAAAATATAACTGATATTTTTAATTATTATAATTTGCCATCGTGAAGTTTGCGCAAGAAAACTGATTGTGCTAACGATTACGGATATAATTTAAGCAAATCGAATAAAAATTTCATACAAATTTAACTAGAAAATGTGTATTAACGTACGTAATTAATCTGAACTATGAGTAACGAATTATATGAGAACAGACTTTAAGCAACAAATATGGACGACAATAAGTTTGGTTCTTAAAATATATATGTATATATATATATAGTGATTTCATGATACTACTACTATAATTGAAATGATCATTAAATTAGACTCTAATCGTATAATAATAAAACGAAAGAGACGTACATGACTAATATAAATTACAAATATGTATTTAATTTACGAAACGGATTTAAGCATGCTAAATTAGTAGTCAAATGAGATGTATTCATTCAAGCATGTTAAATTTGCAATAAAATAAGTGGTATTTAAGCGTGTTATATTAGCAATTCATTGCTATGTTGATTGTTAAATTTATAGAAATATTGTT